>VOMN01022531.1:0-44066 GCA_014899125.1 Orchestia grillus | reverse complement strand
TCATGAAGACTTCGTTTTTATCTGGTTAAATTATAAAAGATTAGTTCTCGATATTGATGCAAAATTCATACCAGGTATAGTTGCGGAGACGGGTGACGAGGTCCCTCATGCACATTCTTTGGAGAACGAAGACACCACGGATGGGTGAAGACTTCCACAAAGGGTGGAGAAATACGCCCTAATGTATGTACGTTGTTTTCGGATAGAATTAGACATCATTTTGGATATTCTNAACAGGTATAGTTGCGGAGACGGGTGACGAGGTCCCTCATGCACAAACTTTGGAGAACGAAGACACCACGGACGGGTGAAGACTTCCACAAAGGGTGGAGTAACGCCATGGATGTACGTTGTTTTCGGATAGAATTGGACATCATTTTGGATATTCTACTTTTAAAAGGGAAAAAAAACGTATTAAATTAATTTCTACCACCGTTTGTGCCGCTTCCAATTCTTTGTCGTTTTTGACCCTGAAATCTTTTTGATGCTAACCATAAATGGCGATCGGAAATTGTGATCTCATTTCATAAATATATATTTTTTATAACAACTGCCTATCTATGACCTTTCTCAAGTAGAAGATACGTCTAAGGAAATAAATCAAGTCTCATGTTCGTAGAAGATTCGTACAAACACAGTACAGAAATGAATAACTGGATTAGCTTGGTTTATATAAGCTCCTTAAGGAGCATAAAATACACACGCGGTTTTTAATGCTTAGGTTTGTTTAGCCTCTACATGCCCTGAGGATTAGTTGTCCATGAAGTGATTATAACTTCTATAAATTAGACGTACTGATTTTAATTTTTGTGCCATCGTTGCTTCTTTGCTATTTATTGAGGAGCAAGAGGAGCAAGAAAAATTCACATATGTACCATCTGAAAATAATCTTTGATATCCCAGTGCTGGACTTTCTGCAAATAACCGACACCGGCGTTTCACATGCAACCCAGTACATGTGACGGCGAAATGTCGGACGTCCTGTAGTTCCGATATAAACCCAGTGAAGACTTCCGTCATAAACCCACTGACGATAAGGGTGGAAATTGCGCAACTCAGCCTTTAATGTTTGCCAGAATATCTGACGGCATTCCTTTACAAAATCCTGCAATAACCCGATGAACTCCCACCAAAAAATGCGGACTGGGTACGGTTATGAAGGATGATTTTATTGCATTACCGAAGAATGTCTAATAAATTTTAATGATTCTAGACTTGTTTAAAGACTCAAGTCCTCGCGCTCTTTCTACTCCATCCTTATCATCAACTTCTTGAGTCGCGGTCGTTATCATTATCATAAAATGTTCAAGTTACACATTTTCTTCTGAAAATATCTCATATCCTGATACAATTATTCGAGGCTTCCAGCTACCAATTCTGGTCCGAGGGAATATCCTCCGTGCTCTTGAGACGCCTTCCCTGCTGTCTGCGTTTAATTTATCAGTAAATTGAGCTCGGGAAGGAAAGCACATCGAAAAGCTCTGGGACCAAATTGACTTCATTCTTCACAATTGCAATATTTTATGATGAATTGCCTCAGTAAGTTCAATAACTTGTTCACCAATTACCAATATCCTAAGTGCAGTTGTAAAAATCTAATGCAATCTTTTGGATCGAACAGTTTTTTTCGCGCAATCTTCTTTCCCCCATCGATGCGCGCGGAGGCAGGCGAGCGACGCGTGACAAATCCTTAATTGCTGCCTTTTATTTTATCCAAACTTTAGGGTTTATTTTTGCTAATGCAGCAAACACGACGCAAAGAAAATAGGCTACATTGGGGCATAAAAGGCTATAGTCAATTTATCTCTTATCAAGGTTAGGCACCCTGACGTTCAAACGAGAAAGTTCTCGGTAGATAACCTATATGTCTAAATCCGATTTCAAAGTACTCTGTTCTCAAGTTATATGTGGATGACTTCCTAATGTCTGATTGATGGTAACAGTTCACAATTTACCTCATTTGAAAAGTATTATGGTTTCTTAACATGAAGTAAATATTTTGTTACTACTATTAAAATACCAGCTGTCCGTCCTACCGTCACTTCGCCGCAAAGTACCCGTCATCTTTATAGTCTTGTAATAGTTTCGTAATAGCAAGTTTAGTAAATATAACAACAGTGCTATTTGTTGGAACATGGGGAGAGACCGCAAGCGACTGATAGACACCGCTCCTGAGCGAGTCGGTACGGGCGTTGCGGATTGGCGGGTCAAAGTTTATTTCTGCGCTCCGTTAAGAATAGCATCCTTTGATGAGTGGAAGGCCACACTCCTTATGAAGGAAGGAGTAGGAGTCATGAGGACGCTTAATGTTTATGGTTCGTTCAGGTTTTGGTTGCCTGACCTAATTTTCTGACAAGCTGTCTTACCGTGAACTTGTCCTCACCTACGATAGTCCACAACATGTTCCGATTTTGTAGCGCAAGGTCGACGTTCTGTACACGTAGGCGGTTACTTACATTGCTGGGAGTGAAGCATATTCTGCTGATGTATCGTTGATCGAAGTTTCAGTCCCGTTTAGGATGACTAGGTGCCTTTGGGAAGCTCTTTTCGTGGATTAATCAATAGCTTTTCTACAGTAATTTTTAAGACAGCCATTCCAGTGGTTAAATTCATTTTGCGATTGTGTGTCTGAACCTCTTTGGTGGTTTTAATTTGTTATGCTCCTATTACGTCATACTGTGTTGTACCCTCCCTAATAGTGAGTGAACATTACTGATATATGATACTTAAACTAGGCCGGAAAGGACCCTCCGTCTATAAGTAACACAGTACCAAACGGTGAAATTCGAGTAGATGGCCGTAGCTTCTGAGAATGTGCATGGAACCTTACAATCATTGCACTGCACGCTCGTAAATCTATTGAAAACAATCTGTTCGTTTCTCGTGTGTTCGAGTAACTTTGAGGAAGTCGTAGAAATGTCTTCTGCTCAATAATTTGAAATGCAGTGCATGTGTGATGCACATAGAGAAAGACAGAGTGTATAAAACACTATCATTTTGAAGTATTAAGGTTAAATCTAGTTCTGTAATCATGACAATGATTACAGCGTGAAAAATCAAGATAATTAATTGTGTTCTGTATACCCAAAATAAAAAATGTGTCTGCCCATCACTATACATAGATTTCGTAGATGTCTCTCAAGACACTTTGATATAAATGGGATGAGGAATCTAGGCAACTCAATTCCAGAGAGGTGCACTAAACGAAACAAGGCAAGGGCATCACCTTCCACGATGGCCGACACGACACAGCCTACGAGTGCCTCCTATCTCTGATGGCCGTGTTGTGGGCACGTCGCGCTCGTACCGCAAGTTTGCCGTGACTGAAGCTTTCTTACCAACATTTTATGATTATTAATTTTTCTTTCAAAATAATAGAAAAGAAGAAAATAACTCATTATTTTACTTTGTAGCGTGCAAGCTTGAGAACTCATTCACTTATAAGCTGAAAATATATTCAGTAATTGAGGTCTTCTTGCTTAATTTTTCTGGAATGAAATATTAATGTTAACGTTCTATTTCACTTTCATAGACATCAATCTTTCATAGCTTATGTTGGACACGCTGATTGAAGAGCGTACCTTGACTGTGTGTTGGCCTATGTTGGATATGTCCAAGATAAGACATAGACTAGATCTGCACTGAGTTCGTGCCAGGGAACTTGAATGTGTGTTATTGCTATCTGATAGCGCATTTGGTTTTAGCTCGGTACTGATTGGTCTATTAACAAGGTATTATTAACTATTAACTCTGTAATCTTAACCTCAGCTCCGCAAATGTAAAATCGGGGTTTTAATCTTGTCCTACTCTCTGAGCCTGAAATTTTAATTTCCTACTTTTTAGTTACCGTTTCCCTTTTTACAATTGTTCGTAGTTTTGTTATCGATTGTGTCTTATTTTCTCGAAATGAATGCGATAAATGCAAATAAGGTTTTAACATTAATCGCTAACCAATTGTACAGTTCGTTTGTGAATCCTGACGCTGCTGTTGGGTTTTCAGTCGAACGGAACTAATTTTTTCGTGTCGGAAACATAAGTGATTGATATTAAACTGACTATAATTTCTTGCCCAAACACGGATGTAAAAATAACTTATTTATTCAGTCTCATTTGTCATTTTAAATTTTTGTCCACACTCTTCTGACTTCAAATTTTGTGTTCTACATAGTTGAGCAAACCTTGTGCTCATGTTCCTCAGAAGTCGATTAGCCATGTAAGGACGGCAACATATCACTGGCATGCTATCTGCAATCGCCTGAGCCGTCCTGCAGCGATCTGACGAGGTGTTCTTGTCAAGCGAAGCTGCCCAAATGCCGCTATCTCGTCCTGATCTCCAGGGGACAATGGGTTGCTGTGCTGTATTGTCCCACTCCCGTAATGGGTTGTGGTCCTTCCATTGTCTTGCAGCCCATGTGCGCCCGGTCGGTGCATGTCGCGCTGCCCACGTGCGTGCAGCGGCGCTCACACGGACACAACTTGCGAGCTTGACGAGCGTCCTTGATCCTGGAATGGAGCTTTGGGAGGGCTTCTTGTGCTGGAGGTGTGCTGCCCTGCTTATCCTCACTTTAAAAAAATACCGTACATCACAAGGAAGCAAAGACAAGATGGCGATAAAATACCAAATTTCGTTGCAATATTTCCTCTATATTAAGGTGTTAACTAGACACGGCGACGTGACGCGCCGTCGCTCCCTGCAAACTTGACCGGCGTGTAATTTTTATGTTTGAAAAAATCTATGTTTTTTAGTCAAAAATTCAGAAAAATAGTCTGTTCATAGTATGCATTGTTTATTAAAGACCAGGGACATATATATTTAGAGACACGTCTACTTGTTTATAATATAGGCACGACTAATTACAATGGTCAATCAATAAAAGAAAAATTTCTGGCCAGGAAGTTATAGCTGTTATAGATTAATTTCAAGGTGCTTAATTTACATCTGATTTCAGATTTACTCTTTTCACATTACGTTTTTACGCTATTAACATACCAAATTTTCCCTTTATTTTCTGCGAATCTTACCTTTTCAGTCTTACTCATTTATTACAGGTTTTTTGAATCATTTTCACGTTTCTTAATGTGCATAATTTCTTATTTCTTATTGTTAGGAATATGTAAGAATTTCTTTCAGGTAATATGTTTTTTCCTTTGTTTCTTCAAAGAACATGTTTGACAAATGGTGTTTGACTTTTGGTTCGAAATATTGGTGTCGGACAATACAGTTAGGCTATAATTTTTGTGTTTTTTTCTTATACGTCTTGTTTATTATTTTGTTTGTAATGCTATTATCACCTGCATAATTGTGTTTTTTCTTACCAAATCGAGATTACTTAGCTGCTAGATTGAACTCAACGATGGCTACAACGTCACAAAAAAGAAAATACTGTATTTACCGAAACATATTTGTTACATCTACGGAAACTACACTTTGAAGGATCAAAAGCGCATCATGCATACTTCTGTCAAGCGAATGTACCTCACCTACTTAAAGGTATGTGTTCGAGACTAGGACAAAAATCTGAGCTCCTCACGTAGTATCCGAAACATGTGTTGAAACTTAGCGATCAATGGCCTCAGTGAAGAATAAACTTGAGCGATCAGCTCAAGTTTAGTGTTCCAATATTTATTAGAAACCGGTCACTACGTCGGTAACTTCTATTTCTGTCTTATCAATGTGAAAGGTTTCGATAAGAACACCATTCATCTCTTGAAATGAGGTATTTCCTTCCGCCATTCGACAAGTCGCGCGTTAAATGAACTACCTGTAGCAGTATTTGCTAGCCTGCCGGAGCTTGATGACGAAGTCATCAGTACCGGTACAACAACTTCTAATTCGGATGAGGATGAGCCAGCTGATGTTTTTCAGTCATCTAATACAGATTGTGATCAAGTTTTTCATTCACTCAGGCTGAGTGAAATGATCTAGTCAGAGATTTTCAACTGCGAAAGATGTCGGCTGAATTGTGGACTTCCCAGTTGAAAGAAAAAAATGCTGGAATCTGACAGTGATGTTTCCGTTTATCGTAACAGAGAAGCAGATCTGTAGAAGTATTTTTAGTCTGGTACTCAACTCGTATATCCTAGTGATGTTCAAGGCCTTCTGTTTGCTATCGGACTTCTTGCATATGATTTAAGTGAGTGGAGACTTGTTTATTGATGTATCCAAAAGGAGTTGGAAATGTGTTTTACCCCTCTTCTGAAATAAGCTTGATGCTACTCCTGGAGAACATTCTGTAAAAATGAAAGAACAATGTGTTAGCATAAAGATTGTTCTGGAGAGATTCCCCTATCGTCTACGTGAATAGTAAATTTATGTAGACTTGAAAATGTGATCTTTTTACTGTGTCATTAGGGAGGTTACACAAAATATCCCTGTTTCCTGTGTTATTGGAACAGCAGCGCAACTGTAGACCACTGAGAAAAAACGGAATGGCTTTTAAAAGGGAATTTGACACTTTGTGGGAAGAACATGATTAATGATTTTCTTGTTAAGAGAAAAAATTCAGTTTTTCCTCCATTACCCATAAAAGTTTACTTGGTGAAGCAATTTTTAAACACCCTGACTCGCAATGGAAACTGCTTCAACTACATATGTTCAATCTTCCCAAGTCTTAGTGAAGAGAAGAAAAAGGCAGAAGTACTTTATGGACCTCAAAGAAGATTGGCGAGAGATGCCCGCTTTGTCACAACCGTGGATGCAGCAAAGGCTAGTGTTTGCAATGCCTTCCCTGATGTAGTAAAAAATTTCGTGAGAAAGATTGATGCTGACAGCAATTAAGAAATAGTGGAGAAATTGCGTTTGAATTTTCAAATATTTGTACGGAAAATGAATATCAACTTGCACTACTTTCTTAATCATTTGAGTATTTTTCCAGAGGACCTAGCTCATGTTAGCACTTTAATTAAATTATTGAAGTTGCGGCTGAACGCTACCTAGGCAGACGGGACGCCAATGTCATGGCTAACTACTGTTAGAACTTGATGAGGGGTGTCTTAATTGTTTTACGTTTAGAATGTCAAAATCAAAAAGTTTCTGACGCTTACCTAATCATGAACAATAAACCTTCTCTGCATTTGATTTAGTGTCAATTCTCGTAAATATATGTCTTGTAAGCTAAGAACCTAATTTGTCCGACAGACATGATTACATATATGGATTCAGCACACCAACATTAACTAGGATTAGAATAAACTACAGTTAACGCATGCCCGAAAAAATTGTTCTTATCAGTATTATAATTTATTAATGGAAGTCTCAAGGACTTTCCATGACTGTTGCTTGTCAGCTCTTCTTTCATAGATTCTTGAGAATTATTTTAAAGTTAAATCAATTTTCAGATACATAGTGTTTCGTTAAATCGAAACTATGTTTATAAGACTAGATATTTATATTAGTATGTGAGGTTTTTATTTGGAATATACTCCCATATAATTATTTATAAATATTCAAGATGTACCAATCCAAAAAATTTTCAAGTCTTGAGTATTTCTACCTTACTATCACGTTCGTCGCCATATTTGTACGATCCTAGGGGACATCATGCACACAAACCGGGAACACCATACACACAAACCGGCGGCACCCCAGTGTGGCCAAGGCCTAAAGGCCAAAACATTTTCAAGATATTCAAGAAATTGCGTGAACGCGTCTCATGTGCACGCCACATCGCGGCGAGTGGCCTCATTGCTCTTTTGTAACGAGCAGGGGCTTTTGTTCGATCCTTCTCCGTGTTTGCTTCTAAAATGAACTTCTTTCGTTTAAAACATCATAAGCCACCTAATTCTAATTTGTAAATCAGTATAATTTCTCGTAGCTCATTGTTTCACTGAGGCCCAAAAACATTGCATGAGATGAAAATCTGAACACGTAAATCCGGAAATAAGTTAGGCTTTGGGTATTTGGCGGTGAATCATGACGTAGGTTTAAAAGGCTTAATTTTTCTGGCATTAGATTTAGCCTTGTATACATCAAATATTTTCCAAAGAAACAAATGCGTCGACAGCTGGAAATATATCATCCCGGTGCAGTGGTGATAACTAACAAAGTTTTTCATTCATGCTGTATTGGCTTGAGGTTGCACGAACTGTTTCTCTCTGATCCGGAACGCCTGGCTGATTTATGTGCGCGCCGGACGTTGAAGTCGCAGCCCATCTGTCATGGGCGTGCATCCCAGCTCAGGATTGTTGTGATAGCCCAGCCTGCCCAGGCTGCAGGCTCACGCCGCACAGCAACCGTCTGTTCGAGCTGCTTCTGTGTTGACAACAGAATCTCTGTTCAGCCTGTAGGCCTACAGTGTAGCCAGCCAGCACTGTGGACAGGGTTATGATGGCAAGAGTAGGTGAAAAATTCCTGAATTTGATTGAAAAATTTACCTGAAATGGGAACTTTATGTGTCAAATTGGTAACGGTAGAATTAAATACAAACTTTACGAAGATATTGAAAGCGCAATTGTTTTTTCTATGCACGTTTTTCATAGAAACACGTATTAGTTTTACTACTATTTATTTAGTAATTACTACCTATTAAATGATTTACGTCGTTTGAAGGTCATTCGTAACGAACATTTCTCCCAATTATTCAAAATATTCGATGGATAAAGATGTTAATGTAAGTTTTTCAGTTTTCCTCTCATTACTTTGGTTTGCATCATCATTCGCGCTATAAACTGTCACTCTCGTTGGAACCGCAGACACTGAACGTTAGTACGAGAATTTCTAAGATAGAAATTCTCGTGATCTTGAATAGTTTTCAAAAATTATTCTGCTTCTGTGAATCGATATTTACATTTTATTATTCTCTTTGCAAAATTTTATTGAAAAAAATATACTTATTGCTCTGTATATTAGGATCTAGACCTGTTATGGTTGAATCATTAGGGAAACGTTATAATCGCACACCTGAACTGTAAACCTTATTGTGAATTTCGCTATTTTGGTTGTACAGAGACTTGAATAAACTTTGTTCACAGCCCTTAAAATTTATGTTTGTTTTTGCTCTAATGTTAATTTATGAAATGAACAGAATAATCAAATTTGAGTTTTGCTGGATAGTGTAGAAAGTGAAGTTGAACGCTGGTGAAGAAAAAGGTACCGAAGTTCACACGAAAGTATTTTCTTTCCCTACGTTAAAACATCGCTCACAGCAGTTCACTGGAATGAAATTACGCGAACTTATAGATTAAAATCAGTATTTGAGAACTGAGAGCATTTATGAAAGTCTTCGATTTACTGTAGTGCAAATCGATGAATTTACTCGTTCAGATAGTGAGCAAAAAGTTTATCTCTAGATTTTTTGCAGCTTCGTCAAGTCATATTGTGTTCGTCATTGCTCTGCATTTGCTGGTGCAGATGCAAACCTATCTTACGATGAACCTATTTTGACGATGATTAGTAGGACGAAAATAGCGATTTAATATGTATTCATTCAAAATTCATAATAAATTTATAATATTGTTAGAAGTATAGAAGGGTAAATTATAAATATACAGATTAGAACCTTTATTAATTCCATACGTTTCAACGTTGGGTTTTCATTGCCTTACAACTACTGGTGTGGTGAGGGATGAGAGGAATGTGTGGTTTAAACTTCCTCTTCCAAGGGAAGTACTTCGCAGTCACGTGAAAAGCCTCACCTGAGCCGAGGCTCGAATCCTGATCCTTTCGGCTGTGAGGCCATCATGCTAACCACTACACCATGGAGCCCACCAAATATCAGCTTACCAAACATCAGCTTAACTCCACGTCGATTATTTTTTGATTAGTCTAACATTCGTTTAAATACCAGTTTATTTTAGTCAATAAATTGGTGTATACGAGTATAGTGCTGATACCCATTAGTGGACACATCACAGAAACTGCTAACGATAACCGATAAATCTGTAATGAAAATCTTATCGATAGCCAAAATTTGATAGCTAACGATGAATTTATTGCCGATAAGTCGATAATCGATGAATCCTAAATTCCGAACTTGCGATAACGATAATCATTGTTTAAATGAGAAAATCGAGAAATTAACAATTTCATGTTACATATACTGTACAGTGTGTACCGTAATTCGTTACGTATTTTTCAATTTGTCTAGAAGCTTAGAATGTCGACAAAAATACCAAAATTTAATTTTTGCAGTGCGCTTGTCGATAGATTTATACACCATTGTACTTTTTTTTGCTCCCCGGTAAACTAGACTTGAAGCAGAAGAGCTTCCAAAACAAAGCCTCATCATATCGGTCCTTCAAAACAGCTGGAAAAATTAACACCGGCGGAAAAAAACCGCTGAATGTGCCTCGTACAACTGTACAATGTATGAAAACGATATACAAATACGGGCACTACCTCCAGCAATCCTATTCCTGGACGAAAACGTTCTGATCATACTGAAAGGGCTGTGATAGCGGTCAACAAGAGAGTGATACAAAATCTTCGCAGAACTGCAAAACAGCTCAGTATTTCAGGCATATCTATGCACAAGACATTTAAACTAGACTTAGGGTTGACTGTAAAAACAACGTAAGCAATTAGTTTCAACAGCTTCTAGGAAGAAACTACGAAACAGGGACAAAATGTTTTTCGCCCAGATCCAGCGAGCCGTCAACTCTGCTTCATCTGGTCTGATGAGAAAACCTTCGCAGTGAAGGCTGTCCTTAACTCTCATAATGATAGACTTTATGTGTGTGATGCAGGGGGCTTACCTGAAGATAGTCGCATCCATTTTTACCGCTTCATCAAGCTGGAATGATGGTGTTGGCCCCAGTCGCTTCTGATGGATCGAAGTCTCCTTTCGTCTTTGTCCCGAAAGGAGTAAAAATGAACACTCAACTTCTCACAGAAATGTTGGCGGAATATGTGTTACACTGTATCTTTGAAAGCTTTGCCAGCAATTATGTCTTCACTCGAGACAGTGCTCTATTGCACACATTGAATTTGACCCAGCAGTGGTGCAAAGATTATTTCAGCGGGTTTTGGGACAAGAACATGTGGACTCCGTCTACTCCAGATATAAATCCAAAGGACTTCGTTATCTGGTCCATCTTAGAAAGTGATGTCTGCTAAATCCTTCTCAAGGGTGGCGGCTCTGAAAGATTACTTCAGGCTTTATGGTCTGCTTTGGATGTGGAAGGTGTACGGAATTTATGCCACTCAGTTTGGCATCGTCTGAATCATCGTCTGTTCAAAGCGGAAGATCGTTTCGAAATATGATTTATGTAATGTACAAAATATACGAGAAAAATTCATTTGAACTTACGTGTCAAATTTCACTTTGCTATATTGTCTTGAATTTAAGTTATTATGAGTGGGTATTATTTATGGGACGCCCTACGTATAAAAGTTATTTGTTAACCTTTCATTTATGAATAATTTCTTTAAAGTATTTGATTATCTGCAGGGGTAGTAAGTCAAATTATTCATACTACTTGTAACTACTCTATCTTACTTTACCCTAAGATTCAAAGACACAAATTCTTCAGTACGCATCGCTAATTTGTTCAAACTAATTTACACAATATGGAAAATACCGAAAATTTTACACTTCAAAGTAAAAAACAAATTTTGCAAAGTCACAGTTAGACTCGATTCTGCTGCGTTTGCATGTTCCCCTTCAGTAACATGAATGTGTTAAAGTGTTCATCTGACTGTGAACACCTTTTGGCTCTGCAGAGATTCTAGGTAAAGGAGAACAATCGCTCCACTGCGGCGACTTCATAGACTGAAGCTGGGGGAACATAGATGCATGCACATGATACGATTGTTGGTGGTAGGTGGCTTTCCTTTGTTCTAAACGGGAAGCTGGGGGAACATACATGCATGCACGTTACACAATTGTTGGTGGCAGGTGCCTTGCCTCTGTTCTAAACGGGAAGCTGGGGGAACATACATGCATGCACATGGTATGATTGTTGGTGGTAGGTGGCTTGCCTCTGTTCTAAACGGGAAGCTGGGGGAACATACATGCATGCACATGATACGATTGTTAGTGGTAGGTGGCTTGCCTTTGTTCTAAACGGGAAGCTGGGGGAACATACATGCATGCACGTTATACGATTGTTGGTGGTAGGTGGCTTGCCTCTATTCTAAACGGGAAGCAAAAATTAGAAATATCAATTATCGCTAGTTTGGAACTAAAAGTGTAGCGATACTGATAATTGGGTTTCGTTTTTATCGATTAAAAAAAAACCGATATCGTAACTTCGATAACATCTACGTTTGCTGATCAAACACGAACATAATTACAAACGTTAGCTTGGCTCTCAAAGTCACAGATCAAGAAGCTTATCTCTTAGCTCTCGCTATACTTCTACAAATTCATCGAGAAAATCCTGCAATAACATGCAGCTTTCACCATTTCAAATTTCTTCTTACGTAAATATAATATTTGCTCTAGTTTTTTACCAGTCAAAAAATTGAAATTTCAGTAATGTGTTTCGTGGGGTTAGAGTCTCTGCGAGGCAATCACGTGTGTTGTAATTTTTTTCTCGAAAAAATCTTTTGCGTCATCGTTAGATTCGTGTTCACTGTATTCGTTAGATTCGTGAATTTAAAGTTCACTGAATTCAAAGGGTTTCTTTCCATGTAATATGGTATGAGTTTATTGAAATTGATGGATTCATTTCCATGCATTTAGATAATGGTGTACTATAGTTAAACGACAGGTGCTAAATCCATTCGAAGATGAAGACTAGTGTTTCAATTGAAATGAAATTAAAAATAATTTTTTCGGTATATTGTTTTTCTGCTCTACTCTTCTTTGATTGACAAATGTTCCTTGATACTTCCAGGGTGGGAAACCCCTCAGATCTGTTATTTGTGCTGATAACATTCAAACGAGCTCAACGATACGACAAAGCGACGGCGCCGAGCATTTCCTTAGCCATGAGCGGCTTCACTAATAGGAAAGCTCAGTCAATGTGCTGAAACATGGAGCAAATATCACAAATGATGCAAAAACGCAGCGTTTATGTGGCTTCCCAATTTGCCTGGGCAATTTTGGCTGAAGTCTAAACACCATGATGGCTCTGCCGAAAGCCTTGCTCTGCTTGCAGTGAACGCCGGCGGGGAGGGAGCGCGGTGACTGCAACAAATGATAGCAGGCGCACTCTTCGAGAACTGACGAATGTTCGCTAGATTCTTAGCCTCGACAGTGCGAGTTGAGTGTGCTCAAAGAATAAATTACACTAAGGAAAATTCGTTGCATAAGTTATGCTTCATTTCCGCTAGGTGCATATTGGGTCACGTCAGATATTGTTGGTGCAGGCAATAATTAGACAGTGACGATGAAACAATGAAGAGAAAGTACGTGTTTCCCCACAAAAAACAAGTGTGAGTACAGTCATAGACGCTAACAAGTTGCAAGTAGTTTGTGCATCTTGCACGTTCTGTTTCAGTCTCTTGATTACGTAGAGTGCGAAAAAAATTCAAATTTATATTAAACCATGGACGTTTACTAAGACTTAGGGTGATTAGCTCATTGATAGCGGAACGTAGTAGAAGTATTAAAGTATCTTTTAGGTACTCGTACTTGAATCTCTTTTATTAAGGTAAGAGTGGAAAGTACTTCAACATTTGATCACATTTAAACCCATCTGAAACTGATTCGCTACTTTTCCTGTTTCTTACAGTTGAATTTTGAAAATTATTGAAGAATTCTAGAATTGCTCATAACATTTTTCTGTAGCATTGTGAGCGCAATACCTCAATATTTTTGTTCAAATTATACATATATATGCTTTGCTTATAGTATGTGCCACTTCTTTTCTTATGTTTACCTAACGCCAGCGTATTCACAAACCTTCATGGAGGCCCAAACCATTGATGCATGTCGCTCCAGAGCATCCATATGGTTGTGCGGTAGGCGCGATGCCCACGGCGGTGGGGGGCAACTGGGGGGGTCTGCGTGAGGTGTGCGTGAGCTTCATATACACAGCCGCCTGTCTGCCGAGCAATAAAGTCTGTCATAGCCACTCACTCGGATACAAGACAATTCTCCCAGGGACACATCCAATTTACGGGCAATGCTATATTGTTATCGTCACTTATTTATACGGGCGCCACTCGGCTGCGAATAGCTAGCTAGTGAGGTATTGCGTTTCTCCCGCGTCTTGTGCCGACTTTCCTAGGGAAATCCTGAGTGACCAGGGAAGTGTAAAGTGTGGTGGAATACTGGTGAAATTCAGGAATTTAATGATCACAAAAATAAAAAATTTAATATTTTTGTAAGATAAGATAATATTCCACCTTAACTGCGCCAGAAAATAGAGTGCATGAATTATATCGCGCTTAAAAAAAAACACTAAAGCTTGGAATTGAGCAAACTCTGCTGCAAAGGAGCTTTGCACTTATTTCATAGTTATCGCATTAGCTTAGTAATTACACACATATTTTTTCAGCCTTTTTGTTCCATGCAGTAAACGTTGAAACGCGTTGCAATTCCCCTACTTTATGGAATTGAAGCTGGAAAGAACAAGAGACAAATGCGCTCGCGCTTGAAACATTGGCAGCCACTCGAGCCCTGGTGGCTGAGAGGGCGCTTTCACTTCAGGTTTGACACTTTGCTCACATGTTTCAATGCTACCAGTATCTAAATTAGAACAATTGCATCGGTTTTACTGCAATTTTTTCTAATTGTATGTTCCATGATTTTCTTCATATTTATCCCCTCAGGGGGCATAGGATAGGCCGTAGGCAATAGAGGTAGGNGCCGGTGCATTGCGTCTAACCCCAATAATAATAATAATCTTCATATTTATGTTCATTATAAAAAGTAATATAAAATGACGCTGTAATAAAAGGATTGTCATGTAATCAGATTTGTTTTGAATAAAATTTAGACAATGTTGATCATTTAAGTTGTAAATTCTATGATTGTTCCGGTATCAGAAGCGTTGAATCAAGGTGGCTAATTTAAATTCATTATTCTGCGAAGTTTGAAGAAAAATTAAAAAATATCTTGGTGATTAAATGTAATACTTATTTTCTGGAAACATCAAAGGCATGCACATATGTGAAATGGCAGTTGAAATTGCAGAAGTTTAAGTTCGTAAAAATTGTCATTACTGTGAAAAGTATTATGGAAGTAATATTTACGTACGAAGCTATTCAGAAATGTTCATATTTAGATAAGACGTAAAAATGTGCCCAAGTCGCCCGATATTGCAGCGAGCATGAGCTTATTTATACGGGCTTTTTTATACGTCTGTATATGTGATACGAGGTAAGCATTATTGGTAGTGCCTTGTGAAATTTTTCTCTCGACAACACGACTTGCGTTGTCTATCCAGAAACTGGGATTAGGCAATTTCAACTGCATGCACTGAATATGTTAAAAAGATTTCATGCTGTTGGGCGCTACCAGGTCTACCTAATTTTCGAGGTGGCTGAAGGAGGCAAACATCCTCACGTCTAGCAGTTGCGGCCGCCAGTGCAGGATTTGCGATGCAGAAGAAAGTAACATCAGTCTAAAGTGCGGTGCGTGCAGGACGAAATACTTGAACTTTTAAAGTAAGAATGTTTGAGAAGTTGTTTGAGTTTTTCAAAAATCTTCATTTTTTATCGTTCTAGCTTGCGTTCTGAAGAGACTAGAATTTAGTGAAATTTTGCTAATTAAATGATTCTACTTTTCCCAACTCTTGACTACAGTTTGTAAGCGTCGAGTGGCTGCAGAAACACAAGCTGTGTACACGAATGCTCTAGACCGCGACTCGAGTTACAAAGAATACTTTTCGCTTGCTTACAGAACGATGAAGGTGAGATCAGCTCCGAAAGGAGTACACAGCGCGGCACAATGCGGACACCATGGTTACAACAACCGACACTCCCGCACAATAGCGCGTCAGGACAACAATGGCTACAGCACAAAAGCCACAATAAACACGAGAGCGCCTGTACGCACGTACACAATAGGAAGTTCCCATACAATTGTAGCTCGACACCGTGGACTACAAGGGTCTGTAAAACGTCCTTTCAAAGCAGAGTTTCAGAGACTAGTTATAATAACCACAACTGGTACCCTAAAAAAATATTTCTTGGAACAATTTTACCTCGTGCGGAAGAACTGCGTCGAAAGTTGATTGTTACTTTTGGTTTAGACAATTTTTTTTGCAATGTAGTGTAAGTATCTGACGTACAATGTGCAATCTGATGCCTACGCATAAATGGTATTTGACACCTATGACTCATTGACATTTAGGACGTTGTTGCAATTTGTTCAAGCATTTACAATATGTTTTTAAAGAATAATTAAAGTCTGTTTGAATCTTTATTTATTATTTTAAGCACGGAAAATATCGAGCTACACCGTTGCATTGTTGGTGGGCGAAACTAATGAATTTCCGATCAAAGTAGAATCCAAATGTGCTCCACTGACAGTGAAGCCAATTCTTTATGGTGTAAATACATATATTAC
Organism: Orchestia grillus; assembly: GCA_014899125.1. Classification (NCBI taxonomy): domain Eukaryota; kingdom Metazoa; phylum Arthropoda; class Malacostraca; order Amphipoda; family Talitridae; genus Orchestia; species Orchestia grillus. The sequence goes on along the minus strand of VOMN01022531.1, from coordinate 27,666 downwards.
TTTGAACACACGGGCCCGAAAGTCTGTAATCATTCTACACGAAGGCACGGGCTGAAAGTACCTTCAAACGGTCTTTGAATGTTCCGCCCCAGTATTTCTCATTAATAAGGAAAATTTTAAATTAAAATGTGCGTCTGTATATGTGATACTAGGTTTGTCATCCATAAACCCTGGGATGTAATCTGCTTTTGGGAATTTCGTTTACTGAATGAAAAACAACGTGACGCTCGAAAGCTCGGAGTTTAATAAATATTATTCTGAGAAAAAAATTTGAAATTTAAATTTCCTACCAAATATGGAACCTGAGAGCATTCAACTTTTTCTCTTATATTCTTTGATGTACTCTGTGTATTATGTATATCTTATGTATAGCATATGTAGCTGTTCCAATGATTAAATGCACTAAACCAGTGCACGCCGATCTCCTGAATGTGTAGGCATTTCACTCTTTCAAGCTCATTTTCTGGAGTGGTTCATACGATGAAATATTACTAGTCAAGAATGATTATTTCGTATTCAATTACTGCCCCGTAACGATGTTAGCATTATTCTTTTTAAAATATCCGATCACTTTCTCAGTGAATGTTTTTTATGAGACTCTGTCACTTCGCGTGAGGAAAAATGTAAAATTCTGTGCCCTAATATCGTACCAAAAACTCATAAGGAGGTGAGTTAATTTATTTATTGAAAGAATTACGTAAAGACCCATTCTAAATGTATTAAGATTATCGCTTACTTCACTTCACAGCGGCCAGAAGTTTTGTTGTTTTTAGTATGTTATGGGAGAAAAGTCGTTCGATAAATACGGTTTGTGTATGCGATCAGAAAAGATTTTGAAGCCACCATTTAAAGTAATCCAGTTGAGATGGAAAAATATAAAAGTTAAATTTACCGGAAGCCGTGATGTGCCGCTTCTGAGAGGTGAGACACCCCTTTGATCCCTGCCAGATGACTGCGAGTCATTTTTAGGGACCTCTAAATACAAGGTGAGTGGGATCATTTTCAATGCCGAGTTCAATCCAATTTTGCAGAGATTATCCGTGGGGGAAACTAGCTTCCTCATTCCGATACTTGCTTCCCTCTTTTCAACTGCGGCAAAACAGTTGAAAGGAAGCTTATAATTTCTTAACTTAAAAATATATATCTTAATAAACTTACGCAAAATTTTCTTAGATCAGCTTTATAAATGCTAAGTAGATGTTGAATCATGCGGAGTCCTCGCCTCACTCTTGAAGTTCTTTTCTAACTGCGTTCGCAACTGAGCGACTCCAGGCTTGCGTGTCCTGTTGTCTGCTGCACGAGTGAGCTCTCGTGGGCCACTCAAGGGCAATTTGTGGGCACTTCCTTCTAAAATGCTAATGCAGTGCTACAGTGTAATTTGTGTCGCCCCAGACTTTTGCTGGTATATTTACTCAAGTGTACTCCTTAACCTTGAACCGAGCGAGCTACGCGCGATTTCCACTGTTTTCTTGCTTCGTTTCGTTACATTTTTCAACAGCTGATACTGCGCGCGTATATTGCATGAGCTATAGAAATTGCTATTTCTGTGAATGTACTTCTCTTTTTTAAAAATTGGTCTTTCATGTCCCTCGAGTTCAAGAAGCATTAACGTTGAAGAAATTTCCCTCCTTTTTCTGAGCGGTTCTCGTATTTTGTACGGAGTTTTCGATGTTTGCGTAAGTTTATGTTCCTTAAATTAGAGAGCAATGAGCTGCTCATTCATGTGTTGCTGACCTAGGACAGGCTGGAGTGGCAGCTCAACACGAGGCGCTGCCTCGCCCACGTCTTACTTGCCCCTGAATGTCGAGCGCAAGTACATCATGTGTCTCGGTCCACATCATGCTTGAAAGTGCCGTTGTCCTCGATTTCTGTTCATCTCATTTTCACTTCTCTATTCCTTCCCGACCCACTCTGTATGAAACTACTTTGTTTCTATCCGCTAGAAGCCTTACCGACGCTATCTTAAAAAAAAATTTTAGCCGAAACATTATTGTACGTTGTAACGTGGCACTATGAGAGTTAAAGATCTAACTGTTCCACACGTGAATCGTGCCACAATAGTTTAAAACGCAACGAAAGAATTTTTAAATATTTTTTTCATTTATAAGTGAAAGAATTTCTTATCAAAATAGAGCAAAATTATACGACGATAATGTTCCTATTTTTATTTCATCTTGCCAAAACTTCAGTGGAACTACTGATATGATGCTCGGTTTCGTCGTACTTTTGTCATGTATTTTTTATATCATGTATTTTTCTGACCATCTGAGTTCGCGTTTAGTGCCCTGCGAACTCGTATGATTAATTGAAATGAGACTATTCAAGATGTGCTGCCATCACCTGATTTCTCGGGAAACTATTCTTAATTCAAAGTGATCAACATTCCTTCCTTTCATTGGTCATTCAATGATAAGAAATTATTTCATAGTTATTCGTCTCGAGACTGATCTTGAATTAACCGAGCGATATGAATGATAATGGTACGCTTTGGCGAGGTCAAGGTACACTGGACTCGTTCTTTCTTTTATATAGATATATGTATACATATATTGTCTCATAACTCTTCCTAATCTTTTATGAACGCATATAACGAGCTTTTCATTACTTGATTAGATATGAGGTGTGATCGAAGGTTATAACGCACAATTATGTTTCTCGAACGTTTAATGAAATAAATCCTAACGATTCAATGATACTGAAATAATAAATTTACTCGCCTATAAGATTAACAATCTCAGCGAACACATTAGGGACACTAATGAAAGAAGCCTAGACACATTGCAGACGTGAACAAAACCTTCACACCATGAGATGCTGTGAGAGAAGCGATGACTTGAATACGATTAATTAAAGTGTACCTCGTAAATGGTGATGCAAGCGAGCCGATGATGAGCAGATGGATGTGCATGGAAGATTTCGCGCCGGAAAGATTCAGGACAAGATTTGAATCGATGCACGTCTGTGTATCACTAGCAACATTTCACGTGATTCGTGGATGTGGACTCCTAAGAGTCGAGTGATGTTTTTTTGATGCGTCGCATCTAGCCGAGTACGCAGCCCTTCAGTAATTAACGCCCGCAGGCGAAGCAACCTTTCACACCGAAGTGTGAGGCTCGAGTATCGTACAAGGGATGAGAAGGGGACGCTCGATTACCCATTCATTAAGGTGCTTGGACTAAATTCTTTAACAGGCTCTTAACGGTAACGAACGATGTCTATACGAAATCCTTATCCTAAAATTAGACATAGTTTTATCCAAAGTAAAACGAGATAAACAGAAGGTTTATCTAACTAGCCCTATAAAAATACCGATGGAAGTGCTTCAATTCATAAGGAATTAAGATATTAGAAGTATTATGGGTAGGGCCTGGGTGGCGATGTGCTCTTCTTCCTGCGTCGTTTGGTCGGGTCTCCGGGTGCCTAAGTTGCTTCCCTTGACCGTTAAGTGTCTTGGCGTAACGGCTTTTCTTTTTGGGTCGTGTATGATATTAATGGTGATTTCCTCTTGCTTCTCTTTTGCAGTTGAATATGTTGATATTGGTCTCCCGGGGTGGAGATGTTATTTATTATGAAGTATATTTCTATTTTTCGAGTGTGCGTCACGCGTCGTCACAACACTGCTCGGAAGTACTGCACTCAAAATCATTGTCTCTGGCTGCCTACGTAGGTGAGAGGCATGTACTGCTACAGCAGTAGTCCGCAACCTTTTCCAAGGTAAGGGAAGAACTCTCACGAAACCCACCACACACTCGATGAACCCATCTAATTTGACAAAAATATAAGCTTTAATCAATCGAAAATTGAGATCACTTGCATTAAGAGTCAAGATAATATTTGGACAGCGTATGCAAGTAGATGAAAATTATAAATTGCTGATGAAAAGTGTCCTCAAAATGCATTGTTTAAATAACATACACTGTGTCTTCACCTCCGCCGAATCCTTGAGGCTCTTTCGAAACCCAGGTGGGGAACCGCTGGGCTAGAGAAAGCATTTTACTACATGGTGACAGCTTCATTAATTGCTAACTTATGTGTATTTTTTGTAGACTGGAGGAGCTCTATTTAGTGTCATGCAGCCGCTGCGAGGTCAGTTTAATTTCTGCTGAGTAGGAGTCTACAGCCACTCAAAATCCGTGGGGTTGCGAGGAGGGAGGGCGAGGCGTCCTTGTGCCCGACGAGGGCCTCGCCGGGGAGTGGTGATCCCGTGCCTTTCTTCTCGCGGCCGCCTCTTTAAAGTACATTACTCCAATGTTGTGTCTAATGATGTGTCCTTGCTTTTTTATAGAGTACCTTGCTTCGACCTGATTATATTCACTGTTTATAATTTTGTTGAGCCCAATGGTCTACTTTTAATCGTTATGCGCACTGTATCTCGTATAGTAGTGTTTAGTGTCTTGATGATCAAATTCCACTCAGAGCCCGTCAATAATGTTCATCTCAGAGTATCGCATTCACCAAGTCAGCTCTTTACGCTTGTCTAGTTATGACTTTGGCTTCCCCAAAGTTGCGACGCGCTCTTTTCAAAAGCACCAAACTCAGCCGTTGTATCTCACGACGTAACGCACAAAATGAGCTTGAAAGCGAAATATTACTTGCTCTATTCACGAAAAAAATGATGCAAAAAATAAGTGTTTTCCTGTAAAATGGTCACAGAATGCATCGCGATATTGAGTAAATATTGTCTCTTCGTATAATAATGTAGATTGGCATTTCCTCAAGTCAGTAACTGACGTTCAGTTCACAAATCAAAGAATATTTCAATACTAGTGTCTCCATACCTTAAAGACTAACGGTAAATCACACGTGGAATAACGTATTTTTCTGTATCAATGTTACAGACTGCCTTCTCTAACCCTGTTTTGTTAATTAGGAATTCGTACGGGAAAATGTTGATCTATGAATTTTTTCCTCATACCTTCAGTGCATAAATTAATGATTACACACATAAAAAAATATATATATATGAGTTCTGCATTATTGTAAAATTTAGATTTTCGCTGCAGAAAATTTCCAGACACTGAGAATTGCGTTCCTGCGCAAAGAGCATTCCGAATGGGAAGTATTAAAGCTTACTACAACGGAACATCATGTACGTGTATTGCGAATAGTAAATTAAATTGAATCGAAAAATGGCGTTCCACTAACCTTTACCTGATTGGATTTTGAAATCTCTGATTCCAGATTAAGTATTCAATTGCTAAGATGGTAAAATTGCTAGAAAAAAAATTCATATCTTCGAGTACATGTGCATTTGAACGGTTGTAAATACGTAATTTTCCTCAGTATTTTCAAGTACACAATCGGTAAATGGAAAATTTTAAAATTGGAGCTTCGATGCCACACCATTATTTGTATATTTTTTGTTGCAGCTCCGGTTTAAAGAGACGATAAATATCAAATCCGTTTTATTTAAAACGCTTACATATATCGAATATACTTTGAGAGACATCAGAATGGAAAAAATAAGTGAAAGCGGAATTTAAGTTTTAACGCATGATATAACTGAAAAACCTTTACATTTGTTATCGGTAACAATGCAGTATCATTGTTGCCGTGCCTGGGTATCATACGTTGTGTTAATATTATATCTATAGATTGAAATTCTTCAGCACCTTTTGCGTGACATCTGCTAGGGACTACAGGTCTTCTCGGCGCCTGAAAGTCTGATACGATGAGTGCGGTGTGGTCACTTGGTGGGATCCTGTCAGTAGTGCACTTTCGAAAAGTGAGTTGGTGGCTGTGTACCCTCAGACGTCAGGGGAGCGGACGTGCCCGTGAATAATGAGCGCGCTGCCTCCGCCCCTCTAGCCTGCCGCAAACGACGGCACTTCTGTGCGCGCATGAAGTGTCTGCCTATTAGTTGCGGTGCACGTCATAATTTTCGTATGCACCATGTTAGTGGAAATGAGCTACGCGAAAATTGGCATATCCAGAGGTAGGTTACCTTAAAACTCTGAGACCTTGAGGATGGTGACATCGACTCTCAGCCCACTTGTACGATGAAAATTTGAGTTTGGGCTTCATCTTCTTTCCTTGTTGAGTTTTTTTTACATCTATGCGCTGATTCCTCCTCTACAGTACAAATGAAACGAAACTCGACACAGTAAGAATGATGTGCACGCCTCGTGTGTTTGATCTCGCCATCTTTTACAAAGACTTTCCGTACTCGTATGTGGAGATGGGGAACTGTGAACGCCGGTGTGTGTTGAGGTGTTAGCCGCTGTGATGGCAGCTGGGTTGTTTAGGACTTCATCTCATGTCAAAGTGATGTCATTCGTAGCGCACCTGCGTGGTAACGATCAGAAGAAGCCCTCCGAGTGTTGAGTTCTGTAAGTTTTATACCAAAAAGTTAAATGTGTTTTTTTAATTTTCAAATTTAGACTTGGATGATGATTCGGTATCACGCGTGACCTAAATTTTGAATGTCGGTAAAAAAGTTTGCGCGTTTCATCTAAATGAACAATTATTCACTATTGATCGTAAGTGAACGACATTGCCCATTGTTGGTTTCAATCAGGGTTGGAAAATAAACTCGGATGTAAAAAAATGGCCCACCCAGTTTTTTAGGGGTCTTTAGTGTTTTTTTTGTTTTTTATTGCGTTCATTTTTTTTTCAATTTTAGAGCTGAGCTTATTGACGAATGTCTATCAACAGTCATGCAAATCAGAATACATGATATTTCAACTAACATTGAAAATAAATTTAAGTGTTATCTGCTCACACTGTGAGCAGTAAATATATTAGCTAGTCTTATGTTTTTGTTTTATCTTTATTGTGTTTTAGTTGTTGTAATTTTACGGTTCTGAACTTGTGATAGTTTCTGCAAATATCTCATTATCATAATTGATTTTTTTTTAAACTACAGTTATGCCTCCAGGTACTGGTTGCAAAAAAGAAGTAGACTGGTGATGGTGTACATAATTACAAACGTGATGTTCCGCATCATTATAGACGTGTTGCACATAGTTTTAGACTTGATGTTGCGCATAGTATAGTTATAGACGTGGTGGTGTGCATAGTTATAGACGTGAGATTGTGCATAGTTTAAGACGTGATGTTGCGCATAATTATAGACGTGAGGGTGTGCATAGTTATAGACGTGAGGGTGAGCATAGTTATAGACGTGATGTTGCGCATAGTTATAGACGTGATGGTGTGTATAGTTATAGACGTGAGGGTGTGCATAGTTATAGATGTGATGGTGTGCATAGTTATAGACGTGATGTTGCGTATAGCTATAGACGTGAGGGTGTACATAATAACACGATGTATGCATAATGAGACATAACAGCGTACAAAATAATAAATTTATATTCGCGCAGAATCATAAACCTCCCTCCATAATTAATTATCCGCAAGATATCTCCTAAATGTAGCAGCGACGGCAGCAAAGGCAATAAAGCTGCAATATTGAGCGTTCAGCTACTCGAACAATTTCGCTATTACTCTTCAGATAAATGAAACCTATGTAACATTCAATTTTAGCGCTGTTTTGTATTTTATTTTCTGATAAGGAAATCATTGGAATTTACTTTGATATTTTGATGCTCGCTGAAGATGCCAAAGAGAAAAACAATTTTTTACTCACAAGTTAGCGTATTGTGAACTTTTGATTCATTAACTAATATCATGTAAAACAGCTTACGAAGGAGATTGTTCAACAAGCATTTTATACTTGAAAACAAATTTAATAAAAGAACATGAAATAACTGTATTATGTATTTTTTCACTAGTTCAAGAGCATTTCTTGATTAGTTTACCTGCACTGTTATCCTTTAATAGTCAAAAACACTCCTGGTATAAAAACATACTAAAATGTTAAGAAACCCACTAAATTTAGTTTTTAAGATGTTTTTTAGTTGAGGCTTTTAATGCTAGCCTTGGTTTTAATGCCCATGAACATAATTCGATTGACATAATTTCATGAATGCAATGTCAGCGAAGATTCGGAATTAAAGTTGGAGAATTGAGAGTACCTCAGGGCGCCCTGTATCGTCACTGGGGTCAAACGTAACTTGTGCAGTTAGAGTCAAGAGAGTGGCTTTTTCTCGGTCAATTTGAAGTTAGGGAGCGAGGCTCGGCAGCCTGCAGTACCACAGGCCTCTGAGGAGCGACCTGTGTAAAGTAGAGTACCACAATTCGCGAACGGTTAATGTAAATGCAGGTCAGTAGGAAATCTTGAACAATTTTTGAGACTTTCGTGCGTTAGCGATTAAGAACAATTCGTTAATTGTCATCCATGGGGTTAAAAATTATCATGAATTCCAACTTCTTTGAGTTATGGCACTCTACTGTACATAGTGCGATTAACGGTGAGGGGTAAAATTAGACTCAATTTCCCTTTAATACTACATAGCACTCAACATTTCCTGTTTTTCGTAAAACGAACTATTGAAAAATTGTCTAAGCTACTTTCCAGAATTCTTGACGAACCTATTACACTTCCAAAGTTTGCTCAGGTGCTATGCGTAGGGACAGCGCCCATGTACTTAAAAGTATAGCGGTGGTAGACATGGAAAGACGCTGTCTGCTTCAGCTATGAAAGGACTGATTTTTATTGAGGAGGTCGGCAGCTACCGCACCGTATCGAGGTGCAGGAGTATTAATTGTTTGTATGAAAAGACTTGCTAAATTAAACGTATTTTCAGTTATTGATTCGAAACATAGGCTATTGTATGTACTTTAACTGGTCCATGAATGTTTACTTCATTATCAAATCAAAATCAGATCAAATACCCGGAATATTTATTATTTGCTATCACACGGAGAGAGTAATCGGAGGCTCCTATTTTCAAAGTGAATAAAAGTGATGCTTTTGCAAACATTTTCTTGTCCTCTCACCAGAGAGCAGCAAAAAATAGGCAACCGGCTGCAGGTGATCGAAGCCCCCGTGAATGCTTCCGCCGTGAGACCCCTCCGGAACTGATGGTTTGCTTTCAAACCGTCGTAGTCGGCCGTGCTCCCACTGCATCCAAGTGGACATTTGGCCCCACGAGAGCGCGCAGCAAAGGTAATCCTGCACATTAGGCTGCGTCAACTGCAATGATTCACTACCATTCTCCACTCAGTTCTTTCTCTTGAAAACTGTCTCGCCTCGTCCACAAGATGAATTCGCACCACTGGACGCACCTTTGACTCCATTCGATCAAGCTAGTGATCCATCATATTAAAGCTAATAGTTAGAGAAGTGACAGTTGTTGATTTGAAACTGCTTTCTGAAATAATTTAGAAAGTTTGTGTTTGTTGATATGGAAGCAGACCGGCTTTTGCTTTATAAAATTACTTGGCCAATTCGAAGCATGCACGCTTTACTCTTTATTTCTTTATTTACAGGACTTGTGAGTGGTAATGTGAGAAGGAAGAGGCTGCAGGCACTCAGACGAAAAAACATAACTATGCACGTTCTGGATAATTAATTGCGGAGATCTGATTTGAGTTCATGATAGTCACTCTAAATTTCAACTTGAAAAATTCGTTGGGAGAAATCACCTGCACATACCAGTATCACGTTTGCAGATCTTGTCTTCAATGAACGAAGATAAAACCGTCAACCCCAGTCTCCACATTCACCTCACGAGAGAAGACGCATTCAACGAAATCGATAGCTTCGTTTCCATTTATGAAATATTAACATAGTTTATGTGGACTGGGCCTCGAAACGCCAACATCCGAGCTTTGGGTGTATGATTGTCTTTCGCGATGGGTGTATGATGTGCAAAGTTACTTGTGCTTTGTGGTATAGAACACTTTTGAAGTGATTTGTCGTAAGTACGCCTCCATTTTTAGCCATGTGAAACTTCTCTTATCGAGCTACGCTTCTTTCTTGCGTTTCTCACGACAGCTACTTTCATGAAAAACATCCTAAAATAGTAGATTCCAACCAGCGTATAGGAGCAGAGACAGTAATTTGCGAGTGTTTATATTGTGTGTGGTGAAATTAGGAATATGGGATTTTCTTGGTAAGGAACTTTGTAGAGGAAAATTTGAAAAGCAACTTTAGAAATAACTTGAGACTTTGTGGGTGACGTTGACCACACTCTCACGGGTAAAGAGATATCGTTCGTAGATAAACACATAATCATCAAAAATGTCAAAATGAAGTGGGGTCTGTGTTTCTCGAAGGAAATTACTTTATAGAAAGGTTATCGAGAGTGGTCGAGGGCTTAACCGCGAAATTTTCAACAACCCGCCCTGGAAACACATCCGGTAGAGAGCTGTAGGCTGGACTTTGGACACTTGAACGTGACATGAGGGGTAAAGGGATAACGATTGGTATAGGAAGTTCCGGTGGAGGCGTGACTCATAGTAAAATTTGGGACAAGTAGACTTAAATTCACCAATCAAGAAGTAGAGGGCGTGGTAGTTAAGAATGTTGGGATCCTCAAGCGTAGCATCAGGGGAGTTGAATTTTGAGCGCTGAGGGTGAAGGGCGTCGGCCTGCGCGCGCCCATGGGCGTATGGCCCGCACTTTGGGAAGAAAGTCGGGACCTTTAAAACTCTGCCGTTATTTGACGTCAACCCATCATAACACTTCAAGAGTAATCTGCAACTCACTGTAAATTACCGTGACAACGTTTACGGATAATTTTTACAATGTTGTCCTGCAGTTAAGTGCCCCTCAATTTACCACACCAACTACACGTACATTCATCCAGCCGTGAGTTCTGGTACTTTCAGAGCATCGTTTGCTTCAAAATCAACCCGCGTAGTCGTAAGCTACCGTGAGACGCATTACATCGTCAGTAGAAGTTGCAACATTGAGCCGTATCACCAGGAGCCACACGCGTGTCGACAACATCGCAGCAGTCAAATGAGGCGTCAGAGCACCTCGTTTGAGAAGCACATCAGTGTAGTAAGCCGCCGTCAACGAAGGAACGCGAGTGATAAATGGCAAAGGCGATTTCAAACGTGTTGGGCTCGATGTAAATTGTATTGTTTTATTGTTCACTGTTTAATGTGATATCTGCGGCATTTAATTTCCTGTAACACAACATGCTGTGTGACCTTTGCTAGCGATTTATTTATAGTGACCTGCTGTTCAGATCATCAGTACTCATGTCTCATTTTATTCTCGCTGAACATGTATGCGCGTTCCCTGTGTTCTCTATTTTTGCAAAACTGATTTCCCGTGAAATTACAATAGTCAATGTGGTTAAACTTACACTGTGTTGTTTTGTCCCTTCCTTCTGTAGGTCAATGGATGCACTCATATGTATATGTATGCGAGGGGTATGAAGCGACCTCTCAACCCTTGACTATCTGGTTCATTAATGTAGTGTAATTATTATGATTTGTTTGTCAATTCAGTTAAATTTTTATCTTTTTTTAGGAAAAGGGAAACACATTCATCATTTTATCAAATTTTCGATTTCATTACCTTTTTTCGCATTTTTGTGCACGAACCGATAAGATCCCGTCCCAGTGCCCTGTGTTTATTTCTCTTCGAAATTTATCGCCTTTTTTTGGAATATTTGCATTTTTCAATAAAGCTATTCTAGTTATGGTCTCATAGTAAAGAATTAAATTCATTTGTCTTATTCTCTGATAAACGACCTGCTCAAGAAATGAAGTAAAATATAGTGAGCGTTGTGAAGTTTGGTAAGTATCACCCTTAGAGTGTACGGAGCATGTGCTTGGTTAAGCTTTTGATAACGTTGGAGAGAGAGTAAAACCATGAAACTCAACTTTGTTGCTACTGAATGGAGCTTGTAATTTGTTTAGAATAAACCTAAATTTATTAACAGGATCGAAACGTATCTGCGACTAACTGACCAGTTCGTTAATACACAAATCCTATACCATTCTTTTTACGTATACTTTCGTTATGATGGTCATGTTTTGAGTTCATTAACTTAGACTGGACATCTGCAGTTTCCAAGCTCACCGATAAGATTTCTGTCTCAATAATCGGTCGTCTTTCTCATACTTCTACAAGTGTAGAAGATTTTTTTGCATTTGTTTTGGAAAGACTATGCTTCACTGTAAAACAGGTTGACGGTACAGCTCCTCAATGTTACGTATAACATTTCTATACATCTTTTAATTGTAATCTTATGAAATGATGAATTTGCCAGAGTTCTGAAAATTATGCAGCATTTTATTTGCTGTCTCAACCCTCTGAGCCAAATTTATCCATTAATGGTCCGAAAATCGGGTAAACTTGGCATTTTTTAGGTGGTGACTATCCACTTGATCGTCGTTTTTTCGTTTTATTGACTGAAGTTGCATTAGCTCGCACTGTAACATCTCGTCTGGGCCGTACTGGAATTGAAATCACTTTTTTATGTTCTTCCCATTGGGCCGAGTCAGCAGTTCTCCTAGTTCCACTCAGGCCCACCATCGTCAGTTTATGTGTCATTCGCGAGAAGTTGGAGCTTTCGAATACGGGTGAATGAGCGATACCATATTTCAGGATGTCCGCAAGTCCGCGGGATTTGTTCGCCCCATCGTTCCGAGATTCGTGCGAGAGGAACGTTGTCCCGGTGCTAGCAACTTGATGAGAGCCTCTCAGTGTGGAGTGAATGTTAATGTGGAACCTAATCGTAGGATCTTTCCGACGAATCTATGGCTATTACTGCGACGGCATACATATTGCTATTTTAGGGGAGACTGCGCCCAGCCGTAATTTATAATTTTTCTGTCGTGTATTTTCAGTTAGTTCTCTAAGAAATTCCTTCGTGTGACAGTTTCGTGATGAAATGCCTTCCATTTGAAAGGCACTATAAATTCTTCGGTTGTTAGTAACTTGGAGTAAGTGATATGTGCAAGAGAGATATGACTATTTCATAAAAGTTTCATCAACTTTCCTTTTTGAACACATGCACACCCATGTAATTGTGCTGCGTCCGCGCATACGTTCCATTGTGAAAATAAATGTTGGACAATACACCTATTAAAAATGTGTCTTCCATTCTTTAGATTCAACGGTTTTGAATGAAGGAATTTGCTGCGAGTTGAATTTCAGAGATAGAAATACATTTTTGATATTGTATCATCAGGTACGGGCGCGAGGTCTCATGGATGAGCTTTCCGGTAATTGCCTCGAGACAGTTTCTTGTTTATTTTTTATTTTTTCAGTATTAGCTGCAGGAGGTGCATGGCTATAAATACGTATCCTCTGTTTACGTTAGTTTACCCCATTTACCTTCCTAATATCTGTGCTATATAAAGTGATGGTACGATTGTTCTAATTAGTCGAAATACAACCGTGCTTAGCAATGCCTGGACATAATGGTTAGTGCTTCCTATAAGTGAAATATGACTAATTACACCATGTAAGAAGAATTGAATATCGACAGAAACTTCCTGCAATTTTCATATTATTGAAGTTCGCCCGAAACTTCTATTTGCCAACGCTGCATTTCACTGACTGTAGGAGTTACAGAGTGGGATGCTGAATTCATTATTTAGAAGTTTTGTCTCGAAGACTTACACCCAGGGTGATTACCAGCACAGTGGAAGAGCGATCATTATATCTCATACATTCTCAGAAGCAAATTTACACCGAATGCCCTCGTCGGGTTGTACTGAGTTACAAATGCAGTGGCTAATAATTCACTGATCCCTCGGAAGTATCAAGTTCCTAACTGTATGGTATGGAAAACAGTGTCGATGCAAGGTGAGGAATAATTTTAAAAGTGTTCAAATTGTAAAGTAATTTGTTTCACGTTGATAATGTTCCTGTTGTCAATAAATCTTAGTTAAGAGTTATTTTTACGTAAGCATGTGATATGTTAAACTTTTGCTCTATGATATTTTCAATATATAAGAACGGCAGAACATCGGGAAGCATCTGTAAACTTTGAAGCCAGATGAGTACCGATCTGAGGTTTCACGATCGTAAAGCTGTTTCAGACGACGCGTAGGAGCCATTGCGTGGTGATGGCCTCCTCTGTAGTGATCGAGGATGAACTCCTCGCTTGTAGGAAATGTGCTGGAAAATCATCCTCGAAATTCAAGCTTATATCCAAAATCAATGTTAGCCGTTGAATGAAAATGAAAGTAAAGGAGATACTCGAATCCTGATGCCTGAAGAAGCAAGCATCGAAGAATAATGGAAGACAACTTCCATGATTGCAGTAAAGAAATGAGCCTGATAAAATGAACACCATTGCTAAATTTCCTCTATGAAAGCGTGCAGCAACAAGTATTGTGGATGATTGTGTTTATTATTTTATTCTGAACTACTCAAGGAATCATCTTGAATGACGGCTTTGTATTCGCAATAAAACGAATTCTATAGTGGAACGAAACAATTATTCCGTAAATAGCTTCAACCATTATTTGGTCTACATTGACACCTTATGGACAAATTACTACTTCGATTTCCACTCAGGAGTCAAGTCAATTGGCTCATTTGACTGATATTCGTCACAAATTTGTTCCGTTGTTTAATTGCGAGCCCTCAAAAGTCCTGCGTCACATTTGATGCAATAGATGGAGCTCCGTCCCGTGCCGCTCGTCGCTTCACGAGTGACGTCTGCAAAATTTCACGACGTTTGAAGAATTATACCCACCAAATTCCTTTGATATCGTTCCGACGGTCTTAAAAATTTGGTCCATTTGGGAGACTGAAGGCTGCTCTTGTTTTCACTCGAATTAAATTTTGTTGAAGCACTGATGTTTTTAAATTACTTTACGTCACAAACTATCCGTGACACATGAGAAGATTAAATGGACAAAACAGTTTATCGTATTATTGCTAAAAAAAATTTTTCTAACTGACACTGCGTATCGTTATTTCTCATATAGAATTGCTAGAATAGAATTTCTCTTAAGAATTGCTACAGTAAGCTTTTTCAGATTCGTCAGTATATTGTTTTTGTGCAGAAACTTCTCTGCCCAAGCCTGTTTCAAATAAGGGGAAAATTACTTATTCTTATGTTTTTCTTACTAAAAATTTACATTTGTTAAAATGTTTTACCGTTCCCAAAATGTTGGAATTTAAATAAGTTTTTCGTATTTTCAGTAAAGAATTCCGAGTAGGTAAATACAAGTGTAGTATTGCAGCGCTTTCTTGAACTAGAATTTTATCAACGAATTCGCACTCGACGTCTTTAATACCACTCGGAGAAAAAGTAATTGTTTCGCGTTGCCATTCTATGCATTTTTGTTTTTTCCGTACTCTATGTTATTGTAATGTTTGTCTGACTACTCAATTTTTCTAGAAAAGTGGAATTATAGCTGGAAACAGTGTGGACTCTTGTGCTTGGTACCGAGCGGTGGTGACAAGGCAACACTTGGTACCAAGCCGCCCATGGTCGCCTCGGCCGGTGGCTTCATTACCCATCCTATCCTTATGATGGTATTTGCGGTTGCCTTGGCCCGCAATGACTGTTTTGCTCTCGCACAAGAGGTGATGGAGCGCCCCTCCTCGTTATCTTTAGAACTTCATTAACTCGCTACGATTCCCTAGGGAGCATTGAGTCGATGTCTCGTGCTAGGCGGTGCTTACGTTCCTGCTGATTGGATTTCCGCACCCTCATTCTGGGGTCAAACGAGCGGGTACTGGGTCTTGAGTGTTCACCTTTGTGCTACTGAATGCAGCGCTGGGGGACCCTATTCTTGCAAATATATGTGCATTTTTAAACCTTTTTTGTCTTTTTTACCAATTTGGTTAGTATTTAGAATTTTTGGTATCCTAGCATCTGCTGGTATAAGAATGCCAAGGTCCATAATTCTTCTGAAGGCTGCTTCGTGTCGAGTACCTGTTTCATGAAATAGGTTTTTTGCAACCTTCGTCCATTTTTTTACCTGCACCGGATGTTCCGTAATATTTGTTTCTATTGCACCAGAAATGAATATCCGAAAGTCTTTTGGACGAACTGTTGAAGCCAGTAAGCATCTTTAATCTGTGCTGATGAAAATTTGTGCGCTAAAGATCCTCGCCTTATTACTAGATCTTTCGAGACGACACTTGGACCATGCTGGTCTGTCAGGATCAATGGTACATGTGTGCTGCTGTATCTCAAAATCGATGAAGTATGATATCTTGGACGGAATAAGAAAAGACTTATTTTGTACCTACGAACTAAAAATCTTTAAACTCTGTTAATGTTTGTGTTCTACTCAAAACTGCTTTATGTCACGAAAATATTTGACATTCTGACCCTGCGACTCTTGCAGTAACGAAATATTTTGCGTGATAGAATAATGTGCAGCTTCGATCACACTAGAATGAGGCCCTAGTATCTGCATTGGGCTCCGCGCTTCACCTTCAACTATGCTTTTGGTGTTCACATAACTTTACATTCTTTACATACTATCATTTCGAAGATATCAATGATCGCTTCATCGGGATGATAGGAATTGGATACTTCATTTTGCATAACACGGGAAAATTTACCTTGAATATACTTCATGCGTTATGAGATGTGCGTTTGGGTCTGATGTGAATAGTTGACGGTTTAGTTCTCGACGAGTTATTTTTTTTTAATTAGATAGATTAAAGTTTCATAGTATTACGAAATGAGGCAAAGCCCATGTTGACACCGTTTCTTTTTCTGTTACTTTAAAGAGTTTTTAAATTCATTCCAGATTTCAAAGCACGGAAATAGAAATGAATGCGCTACGCATCAATAAATTGACCCCAATTGAATTCTACGATTCAAAAAATAAACTTCTTAAGGAGTCTTTGTGAGCCTCACCGTGATAGCTTCTCTTTCCGTTCATGTTGCCGTACTGCGTTCGAACGACGTCTATTTTTCTTCGGCTGGTTTGTTGCCTCAAATGAAGTTGGCTGGTCTACAATATCTCCCTTAGTTGGATTTTATGTGTGGTGTACGATTGCGTATAAAATATTATTTCTGCAGTATTTTTACTGCTGTAATTGACACGGATGATCATAACGTTATGCTTTAGAAGCATTCTGACGTCTTCTTAAATCCACAGTAACTCGTGTTCACGACTCAGTTTCTCACGAGCTGCGCTTAGAATTGGAGCTCGCAAGGGAACTGGAGTCCTAGATTATTCGGGACTTTTCGGTGTCCTGGCGGCCAAAGAATTAGTTGGCCTGGTCTACGACAAAAAAGCGCTCCGAGACAACAGCTGCAACAAGCTAATAACTGTGTAAATTTGGGATTTTGTTTTGTGCGGAGGCCGTTTACAAATGGATCTCTTGATGCAGTCGGCGTTGGCGTAGCTTCCTTGATGAGAATCATGCATCAACAAAATGGCCAAACTTGCATCAAAACTTGAGAGTTTGGGAAATACGAGGAGCCCTGACTATACGTATAATTAATTCTTGGTTAATTTTATAGCCACGAAACTATAGTGAATGTTTTTCCTGCATAAAGTAGAACCCTGTAAGCAGAAGATTTTAATGTTGCGGAATAAAGTTCCAAGTGCAGAACGTAAACATGTAGTCTTTCGAATTTGACTAAAATACAAACCTTTAATTTTTTTTCTTGCTTTCGGTGTTTATTTTGGGCTCATTAACTGCGGTGCTACAGAAAGCCCTCGCTTAGCTAAATATAGCTGCAGAGAATTAGGGGTTGAGTGAATCATAAATTGCGTAGATGGTTAACATTTCACACAATATTGGTAATCTTTTTCGTGGGGCACCGTTGGGACGAGTTATCTTTTTTATTAAGAATGAGTAACCCTACCTAGAATTTCATCGTGATTCAGGAAAATAACTCGTATATGATCCTTTACTTCGGTGGAAAAGGCTTTCAGGTCTCTCGCTTCCAAGATTATATAGCTTTAGGTCTTCGCAAGTTTCAGTATATTGACATTTGCATGAAACCTCAACACAGTCAAATGTTTGAATCAGTGGAAGCTCATTCAGCCACAAAACCTCCGATGGACGAAAATAATGCCAAAAATTATAATTCGTAATACGTTTACGGGAACTCTGCGAGCAGAAAAGGGCCAAAATATGACGAACTTTGAATTAAGTCTTAGTTGTTCGACTGGGCTTTTGATGTGAATAATAAAACTTGCTAGTACATAAAATTATCTTCGCACAATGAAGGAATTAACTTTTTTAGACCCTTTTCTTTTATGACCTTAACTTATACTAGCGAAATTTTCAAACAAGTTTCTGGTTCTTAAAAAGAGAAAGAAGGGAGCAGTAACTTCATGCGACAATCTCTCGTTTTTATTTCTTCTCCAAGGGAAGGAATTTTACATTCCTTCCACTTATTCACGTCTGCCAAAATTTCTCACTCTTGAACGATTGACTATGCTTAAATGTTCTAGAGGTTATTCTCGAAATTAGTGGCTTTTGCCCAATTTTTTTTTATTGTAGGTTTCTCTACGCTTTTGAGTGATCTCAAATTTAATTTAAAACATATACATATTATGTAAAGCCGGTTAATTCCTATGAGCCTCGTGATTACTGAATCAGTCTATGTACTGAATCAGTTCATGTAACGTCCTAAATTCTATGTATCTTTTGTTGTTCATTTAATATCAATAAAACAGTTTTAGTTTGCTAGCAAATTCGAACACCACTTTTGATGATCTTCACCCAAGCAGTGTAAAAGCTTTCCTCTTAATTATGGAATCAAGAGCTTACTTAAAGTTACTATAATTTTAGTTCTCTTCTACGCATTGCTTGCGAATTATTGAAATCTATAAGGCGTACCTGATTTGTCTTTCGACTTTTCGCCAGCCTCTAAGAAGAGACTTGGAGGTTTTGGTGAGCGTTAGTGCGGCGAGTTGCTGCGGCCATCATTGTTTGGTGGCGCTATTGGCCTGCCTCTGAGAGCTCCTGCTTTTGTGCCTCCTTGAATGAGGGTATTCGCATCAGCCGTAGACGGCCAAGACCAAGACTTTCGCGTTATTTAGTCCTGTCTTCCAGCGCGATAAAGGCAACACGTCTCAGCGGCTGCTCCAAATAAACACGCATGTACCTACGGCTGATGTTCATGCGTTAGGGTAAGTTTGTGTGAAATGTTCTTGAGTTAAAGCAGAAGGACTTTATTTTTACTTCCATGGTTCCATTATGTGTGAGTGTGTATATGTACATATATGTAAGCTTAGAGCTGTCTGTCATGACATTTTATTCACAGATATGTAGAGCCAGAGGAAAATATTGCTCCGACTCCTGAGCAATGATTTTGTTCGACATTTTTGGGCGGCTTCGACTCCGGCTCCGCTTTTTTTATTCGGGGCAAAAACCATGTTAACTGTCCGCTGTTCAAAAAACAGAATGTTGTGACAGATATATGGATAGGTATAATTCCAGATATTCGTTTGTAGTGGTCGTCGCATTGCTTATAGCTGATAGGGGATGTCGAAAACCTTGAGTTTTTAGACATTCCTTTATGATAATATATTATCAGTAAGATATAATTCTGAAACCGAGCATGGAGACTCAGTTTCAAAGCTCATGGCTCCATCTCGGGCTCGAACCAAGTGAATTATGCCAGCTCCTGCGGCTACAGCTCACACCCCTTCTTCACTAGACATGAAATCGGAGCAGGTTCTGGCTGTAAGTCGAGCGCCAGCCGTCGGTAACTCTGGCATGTGCCTTACCTTGGGTTTACCTGCTCATTGTTTCTATTTTGCGAAGTTATTTCTCAATGAACGTCCATGATTTTGCGTAAGTTTTCTATTTTCACATTCGTATAAATTGTTCTTGAGTACTCAAGAGCTTTTCTCAAGAGAGGTGAGCTAATTGTAGCAGCTCTGCCTAGATAGCGTTCCTAAGAGCCCTTGCGAGGCTCCTCGTGCACCTCCAGCGCGTACAAGAGCACAGGTTACGATAATCAAGGTACATTTGGAGTTGTGTGTCAATGGAGGGATGGAGTTGTATATTACAGTTTACATCCATTTTTCTTGTCCATCTATTTTTATATATGTAGATGCTTACTGTTGAAGTGTAGTTGTACAGTATTTTTTTATTTTTCAGTGCAATGCATTGTTCGTGACATTAATACCAATCTCGACAGGCTACATTCTAATAAAATTGTAAGTACAGTATTTAATAATGCATTTATTGCGTCGTAGTATTTCTGTTACCTCTTTCGTTCAATTTACGTTAACAGTTTTCGTATTTCCTTTTGAGGGAAAAATTCCCGAAGTTTTTATAACTTGGAATTGCTGAGTTTGCGCGTTCCTTTTGCGGAGGACGCCTGGTCGAGGCGTTGATCAAATGGAAGGCGGCAGCGAGATTTTTCAATCAGTAACTCAGGACTTCACCTCGTGAAGTTCGTTGAATGAGGAATTGATTCTAATTTTGTAAGAAGGGTCCCGCTGATTCAGTTCTTCGAAACTTTTCGATATTTTTTCCTAGTCTGATTGAATTGCTCAAAAATGATGTAATTTTTGGTAAACTTCGCGCCTTTGCGGAACTTCCACTTCAATTCTGGATTTTTTTTCGGAGCTGCTATTGAAGTCCGGTTGACTTTTGGTTTCCAATTGCTTTTCAAGTCTCGTGCAGCACTAAGTATTTCTTGAGTCAGCAATACATATGTAGAGATATTTATATACCTATTATGCAAAGGATGGTGTGCTCGCAAATTGAAAAATACATTCATGTTTGATTATATCAATACATTTTTTGTGTTTTAATTGTTGCGTCTGCTTTCTCATAGTAAGGTATTCGCTAATTCCATCCACGTTTTCCTCCAGGGATTCTCATGTCAGAGAATTTTCTTTGACATTTTCACAAATATCTTTAGCTGTGACCTCTAGTGTCGCTGTATGACTAGTATCGTTTTTTTTTTATCTTTCTTCAATTCATGGGCTCTATCAATTGAAAAGATATTGTTAAAATATGAACTATAAATGTCAACCCGAGTTCCAAATGAAAATCAAAATTGTATGGATTTTTTGTCGTGATTCTAGTAGCATTTAACTGACTGCTCGTCTGGTGTTAACTTCATTTCGTCCAAAAAGTAAAAGCTTACCGGCTAGATGATGTCTTGAGCAAAGAAGAGGGTAATTTCAGTTTCAACTGACATACTTAGCGCTCCTTTTGTACTTGAAATAGTCACTTGGTTTCTCATAAACATCTCCAAAAACATCTGCAGAATACTGGATTTGGTGAAACTAAACCAAGTATGAAGTGTAATGCGCTCGTCGTTTGCTCCCACATCAATGCCTGACTTGCTCAGAATTTTGTATTGGCTTTGGCTGAGGTTCTCGCCTCGTCTCGATCAGAATAATAAAAAGAGGGTGAATGTTAGAAATAGTTTTTGTATACGACGCACATACTCTACATTAAATTTGGCTGTAAATTTTTACGTTGCCTACGGCTATAATGACAACTTCACATTAGTGTAACTATGTATTACCTCATTTCGTGAACACATTTTGAGTTGCTCCTACATCTGCTATTGACATTGTGGAGCATTTCCTTTTATCGTGTACTTGCATCCAGCGGGGAAAATCAAACGATATTATGTTAGTTAATTCGATTAAATTATATATTTAGGTTCATCAATATCTGGTTTTTGAATAATTATATTTATTTTTTCAAAAATTGTATAGTTTTCCATTTTCATTCCCAAGACTGTTTCTATTGCAGTTCACCGCTTCAAATTGCAGCCTGTTGACCTTCTGTGAGGCTTTTCTTTTGGTGTCCTCTAAAATACTCGGCAGAGACTCCATATTTTTCGGAGTCCACGTACAATTTCTTTGTCACTTAACTTTTGCTGGAGAGCAGCGGACGCCTCCACTTCTGGAGCTGGTGAGTGGTGTCCCACTCTAGTCGCCTCTGAGCTTGCGTCTCGCTTTCTATTGCTCCTCTCAATTTCCATAAAATCAAACAAAACCTAGAAATTCAGACGACTAGAGCTTAAGATTGACTTATCAAGCTGCAACTTTTCAGTTCAACACTGAAATGAAGCTTTCAGAGCTTGTTCATACTAACGTTCCTGTCCCCTGAATTGTAAACACCTTGAGTTGTCTCGTATACGAGTATTCTTAGTTAAATTGACCCCTCAGGAGGCATAGGATGGGCCGTATGGCAATAACGTAAGGCTAGTTAGGTTTGTCTGTGGTATGCTACGCGGGCCGGCGTTCCCAGGGAGACGCTGTTAGGTTACCTCAGCTTAGGCTAGGCCTTCGGAACTTCTATCTTTCGCGCCCAATTTGCCTCCTTTCATTTTCATATCTTTTTCGCTTATGATTCACTATTTTTTCTTCCTCTGCCTTCTTAATTTGCTGTTTCTATGCGCAGGGTATCTTGTGTGGAAAAACACCTTGTGCATATATTCCGCGTTCTTCGTAGTTATTATTAAATGATCCCTTCTCTTTCGGTGCGAGATAGTCTGAGTTACTAAAGCGTTACTAACCTTATTACCACTATTACTACTACTCATTAGCTAAATTTAGGATTTTGAACAGTGTTTTAATGGACTTGTGGAATGGTTCATTTTGAGGAACAGGGACGCCTGCGATGCGCTCCTGTGAGCGTGGCCGCAGACTGCACCTCGGAACTCGACTATTCAGGACTCAAAACTGTCCATAGGCTGTGGCTTTATTCTAAAAGCATTCGTAGTGTGAGATAGCAAGGGAGTTTAATGTTTTCTATGCAAGAGTTAATTTTGCCGCTGTCGTTATAAATTTTTATTTCTCGATACTTGTCTAGTCCTTGTTTTGAAATCGTTTCCGAGTCTGTTAAATTATAGAAAGAATTCGAACAGTTCTGCCGTTATTTGAAGATATATTTGGACTTCGTCCGTAAGCATCGTCCATATTTAACGAAAATGTACGACGACTTGTGAACCGTAAGCTATTGTAATGTATTTTGAGAGCATACGTTTTCCAACGAAAAATTCTCCCCTCAGTTTTGTAACCGACGGAGCCTGTTTTTAATGAATATACAGAACTTGATGAATAACTCTGTCTGTTACAAATTTTTTCCTATTATTGAATGTTGTTACTCTCAGTTCCCAATGATGCAGTATCAACTCTTAAATGTTATGCCTTCTAGTTTCCACAATGGGAAGATCATGCGTGAATTTGATAAACTGTATTATTAGATCTTATAACTCTATCTCACATTGGACTAAATACATTTTACCTGTTCATATTCTACCTACGTCACTTGAAATGCCTTCCAATTTTTCAAGTGCCTATTGTCAGATATTCAAGTGCCTATAATAATTGGTCGAGGTCAGGTGATAGTTGCCTTGCGCTAGTGTGGGACTTGTGTGTTCACCTGTCGTGTCAACAGAGCCACTTTGATCTGTAACGTGTGATCCTCTGGCGCGGAAGGGCACTTGCTGTCTCCCTTCCAGAGCCCCTCAATAATGCGTATTGAAGTGACAGCGAGGGTCCCCCGTCTCCGCGCCTGCTCAGTTCGCTGCCCACACAGTTTTGAGTTGCACAGTTTTTCCACAGAACTTGATATGAGTCGCAATGATTACCTTTCATATAATTTTTGTTAGGCTATGATTTAAGCAGGTTTCTCTGTCTGGGGTATCTGAAGAGTTCCCATTGTAGGACTGCGAATTTCTAGTTTAGTGCAGAAATAGGAAAACCCCTTAAGTGCCAGGAGCCAATGCCATGGGGAGATCATTTGGTTGCCAAGATGTAGCTAGTGAGGCAGGCTGCTCTTGCGCCTGTTCTTGTTTGCGATGCAGAAAGTGACAGAAGATGTCCTGAGGCACCGCCATCAGCGTGCGTGGAGCATTTGGGGTGTCTCCATCCTCGCAGTGAAAACAGCACTGGATATTTTACTCCCATTTGTATGGTATAATTTACTTTCTTAAAGGGGTTCTATTTTCTTCTTATATTACCCCAATAGTTCGTGTCGTGAGGGCCAGAGTCAGAATGGGTTTCCTGAGCTTTACCGTGCATGAGAACCTAGTTACTCAAACATCTAGTTCTTCTCGCACTTCCAATTCCTTCGTACTTGTAAATTGCTTTTGTAGTAGAGACTTCAGCCTGATACCGAATTAGTTATTTCACTAGAAAATTGTTTGTGTCATTTTGTCACTCAATTTTTTGAAGGATTTTAACTTTTGTTTTTTCTATTAACAATTATATTCATTGAACCGTTAAGCCTTTCATGTCTCCAGATAAAAATTTTAGTTCGTTTTTTATTTTATTTTTCACTTCTATGTAAGGTCCTATTTCTTTAATTTTTAATTTATTTGCTTGATTAAATTGGAAAATTTGCCTCTTTATGACATTCCTGATGACGTTTTTATTACATTTATTAGATATTTTCATATTATATCCTTTCTTTTCATCTGCAAAATGGAATAATATTTGTGCTTGGTCTTAGGCACAGTTTGTAGTCTCAATTGTGCTGTGCTCAATTGTAGTCTCTTCTTCATGGTATGCATCTTGCAGTAGACGAGAGGAATTCCATCAATAATAAGAGAACTCCCTTCATCACAAAGTCTTGCAGATCTACACTGGGAGTTCCTGACCCAGATTCTAAGTTTTCATTCATGGGCCATTTCTTCCTCCCATAACATTTTTTTATGCTGACACATCGTGAAAGTTCGCAAGTCGTGACGGATTTCCTTTTCTTTTTCTTACATCTTAGTCATGAACAATTCATTTTTGTGCCTGGATTCTACACGGGTTAGGGATTAAACGCCTATCGTGATGTCCTTCCGTCACGCGCGATGTCCCTCCGTGACAGCAAGCTACAATTTTTGGCATTATCAACTCTATGTTGGCAAGCATAGTCTGCGATTGGTAGACCGTGCCAGAACAGTTTTAGTTCTGTAAGTTTGCTGTGTTACTCCGATTTGCAGCTATAATTTATCAATCGCGAGAAGTCTCGTAGACCCTCGCGATGTTAACCTTCCCTGGGATGTGGCCCGAGAGTTGTATCATTTCGTGACGTTGTGCTTAGGATGGTTGAAATTTTACTTAGCAGGGTCATATTCAAAATTTTCAATTGGTTGTAATACAAGTATGATATAAATCACTATTGTTACCCTACTCTTTGTTTTGCCTTCAAAATTTAGCGTGTGAGTGTGAACAAACGCAATACTTCATCGATTTTGTTTAGTCTTTGGTATAGTGAGAACTAGATTTGCAGCTTCAATCTCGGGAGGACTTGAACATGTCTCTCTCGTGAAATATTCATATTTTCGTATCGATCGAACCAAGATACATGTGACTCAAACTTTGAAACTAATATTTTGACCATAGTTAAAAGTGATGAAACTAAAAGTAGACCAAGTCTCTACTCTCAAATCCATTACTTCTGATCTCAATATCTTATCTACCCTCTGCCCCGCATTATCTTACTCAGTGATAAACGTTTTTATTTGTTGTTTACGCATCCCTTTTATAATTGAAAATAATTTTAACTATTCTTCCTTGAAATTGTTGTGAATTTAGCCTGTAGAGTTTCTGTCTAATATGCGCTCATTTAATATGCTGCATCTACGACTGACGATGGGGCTACGCATCAACGAATCTTTAGGACTTAGCAAGCCTTGGAAGACTTGCAAGATCTTTCAGCCCAGGCCAGGAAGAGAAATTTTTGCGTTATAATGATGGCATTCGTTTGTGTACCTTGTAATTATAACGCTTCTCAGCAGTTACACATGGAACTTAGAAACGTATCGCAAGGCTAGTTGTGATGTCAGATATGCCTTCAGCTATCACTCCATCTTCCAGGGGAGTTTAGGTTGGCTTTTCGTGAAACGGCTCTCCTTCAGGAGTGTCATCTTAACTATTCTTATCCAATTTTTATGAACTTTTTCTCATTCATGGGCTTCCTGCAATCGCGAAAACAGTTTCTTAGGGTATAGAATTGTCAGGTACTGAATGCTACGTGTAGTCTTGATGATAATCATGATTCATCAGGGATAAAAATTGCTTCTAAATATCATTTTCAGTAGTTGTCAGTACAAATTCGTCATAAATGTTATGCCCACGAATCTTGATACCGGTTCTGAATGTATGGAAGCTTGAATGGGAGTATTATGGGACTTTATATAAGTAGGTTACAAGAATTCGCTTAGCCGAAGAAGGACTCATCGGATTTGACAGTCTCTGCTTTCTGACATGAGCTTTGCTTGTACCCGCCATTTCCTGTGCAGCCGATGATATTGTGCTGCCAAGCCATGGCCTGGTCACAGGCCGCCAGCCTCCAATGGGCCGTGCCGCTCCTGACCATAAGTCAAGGGAGCCGTGCCGGATTGTGGAGCAGAGCACGAGTGCGTCAGCTGACCGCTGCTCAACCGTGCCTCGTGTTAGTCGTTGCTGCTGAGTAGCCTCGATTTGTTTCCTATTCTCGCTGCAATTGAGGGACGTGACCAGCTACTGCTTGCGCTGGGAATAATTTGTGTGATAACATGCGTGTTCTTGTTGGTACTCTACGATCATTTCTATGCACAGCATAGCATTCTGTGAAAATAATGCCTGCTTGTTAAATGCAATATGCCGCAGTCAAACTGGTTCGTATTAGCGGTCGTATTTGCTTTATTCTCGTCCCATTGAAACGAAAAATTACCTTATCTTCATCATGAACGCATTCTTTAGTAACCAGTTAACTAAGAGGAAACTGTACAACATAATGCTTTCCTAATTTTTATTTTCAAATGTTTGTACCTGTTTTCTCTTCATCATTTTTATACCAATTTCATACTGAAGTTAACAGATGTACAACAAGTTTGCGGATATCTATGGATGCAACTTTGAGTAGAGCGGTAGTGATATTTTTCTTTACTGAGACGCGTTTGACGATTAACCAATCATGATCATTTATTCACATTTGTATATAAAATCATTGCAGACCCGACGAGAAAAATATAATTTGTTTTTCTTAAGAATGAATAAATCCCTCTGGTAGTGATAACCTAAAATACTTGATTTCAAGAAAAGATATCAAAATCATATCCTAAACTTCTACTCGCGCCTACCGGCATAGGCATAATCAAATCACGGGAACTGAAAGAACGAAGATTTTAGGATCGATGTATCTTTAACAGAACATCTTGTGTTCACGCCAACGATGTTTCCATCCCGGATCTGAACTTTTGCTGGCGGTAATAAAGCAAAGGAAGTTCCCGACTTGATTAGCAGAGCAACCTAGGCCTAGGATGTTGAGCGTTGATGCTAGGGGAGCTGTGCCGCGCCTGACACGACAGGCGGTCCTGTTCTGCACAATTTTTCATGGAATTGTCTCTTCACCGACACCGAAGCTCTTCATGTCAATTGTAGTGTTTCACACCCAGTAACATCTGTTTTTTAGAAAACACAAGGCGCACTCGGACTGATTTTTTGTTTTTTTGGGGAAGAGAACGTGAAAATATTGAAATTTGATCGACTAGCAAGCTTTGCGATCAAAGCGAGGTCTTGACCTTGTTCACACTTTCATTCTTTCTTTTCTATTCATGCGAACGTTTGTGTTTGATGAGGCGTAGTGATTTGGGTCTTAAGAATTTTATTTAGCTGTATTTGTATTTGATTCGCTGATACTGTTTTTCGTATCAAGTAGTAATGTTTAGTCATGCTGTTTACTGATCATCATATCAGTTGCTGGTGTGAGGCAGCGAGGGTCACATTTCGTTCAGTTATTGCTTTCTTCCAACTTTTTGCCTCAATTTAATGCCATATCAATGTTCGTGGCTTATGAACTGCTGAGTCCAAAGTTTAAATGCAGAACCTTTCCTACGGATAACTTATTGCGTCTTTTTGAATTCAAAACGTTGAAACGCCTGCAGCAACATTGGACTTCTGCAACGCTGGACTGCTACAACACTGGACTGCTACAACGCTGGACTGGTGTAACAC
>VOMN01022528.1:0-19978 GCA_014899125.1 Orchestia grillus | reverse complement strand
GGATTGCCGAAGTGTGCTTAAACCGGCAATTCTCTATACTACTGATAACCTCAGCGGTGCCCTGATGCTGATAACCGCAACCATGCATACACTGCAGCGTGCAATAAAGAAAGCGAACTCAGAGAGCGGATGAAGAAAGCGAGGGACTTAGCTGCAAAGATGGAGAGAAGCATCAAAAAGCCTCAGACAGTGGCTTTACCGGTACACAGGTCCAACTTAACGGTACTCGGGACAAGCAGGACGGCTATCGTTCGGTCACTGCGCAACAACCTGCGTTCGACAAAGTTTTTGGGAACCTGAATAATCGGTTCGGAAGTTAGGAAAACAAACATTCATCTTTTGTAATTTATTGCCATCAAAAGATGCTACAACTACACAGGAGAGTGTACGGGTCGCCCATGAGCAGTATTCGTTCCGTTATGCTGAATAACAGCGCTGAAAGCCTCGTGCAAAGCGCTTTCGAGGTCTGGTCAGCGATGACGGCCCGCCTTTGTCCTCGTCGGCCATCGGATTCAACGCGGTCCTCAACGAGTGTGATGCGGCACTATTCCCGACGATCCAACTGTCGCCTTCGGGTTAGAGTAGCACTTGGCTAAATTCCATCAATATTTCTTGTGTGCTTTGAATTCATAATCATGTCCACTATTAGCGAGACAAAGACAGAGAGAAAGAGAAGGAGAGACAGAGAGAAAGAGAAGGTTAGACAGAGTGACAGAGACAGAGAGATAGAGACACAAAGAAAGAGACAGAGAGAGATAAAGAGGGAGAGGAGAGGTAGAGAGGACCGAAGTAATTTGGTGATTTATACTTCATTGCCCTTAGCTAGAGGCAGAAAACATCCGACTCAAAAAGTTACAGCAAAGGCAGAATGTACGCGCGAGGCCGCTCATTGCTGCTAATCCCGTGTAGACTACAGTGTAATTGAAGCTGGGGATAACCATTCTCGTTTGTGTATTGTGATTGAGAAAATTAAAATTAGCGTCTAAAAAAAGTAATATTTTTGTTAAACTCAACGATGACATCTTCAGCGACTGTAGTGCTAAACTCTTTAAAACCGCGAAAATGAGAGAAGTTTTTTCTTCAAGCTGTACTTTAAAGAATGACAGCTTTGTTCAAAAGTCTTTGATGATTCCAGAGAGATCGCAGACGATATAATTATTTCCCTGAAGTTTCAAGTTCAGTTCATTCATGCGGGACGTGATGTGGACCAAACATGACTTTTTTGACATCCAAGTTGATCTGCCCGAAGTGGTTCAGCTCTAGCGTTTTCTGTGAGAAAAAACATTTATTTCATTTCAGAGCTTGTGGAAAGGAAGCGTCACTTCACCGCAGCTAAGCCTCCTAACTACAGCGTGATAAGGCAAATCATAGAAATCAGAACTAATTTTTTCAAGCAGAGCCTGGAACTGACTAATTAAATCTGTTTTGATATTAATACAGTAGAATTACGTTAAGTGTATGACCCCGAATGAAGTTCACGACAGAAAGACTGGTTTCAGAACTTAAGAAATATCGAAGTCGTTTCCACAAAGTGCTTGCAGATGTATGATGCAGAGTACGAACAGAGCACTTGGAATTGGCAAATCTTCCAACCGAGCCCTGATCTACTCCACCAGACCCTTCCTCACTCTACACATGTTTATCCTCCATCAACTATAACAAGTGGAAGTTGATTCCACTAAAGGCTGAAGGTTCTAGTCAATCAAAGTTTTCTGAACTTCCATAAAAATGTTTTCACCATTTCTTGGTGGGTGTATGCTGCAAACGGACGCCAATTTTCTGTTATGTGAAAGTCCTAATTGACACCAATAACGAACTCAGGTTACTACGACGTACTCGGGAGATCAGTAGTCTCATGGACGCCAAAGAATACTACAACCAATTCTTAGTTTTCTCGCGGATCTGCATCGCATGTTCTCTCCAAGTTAACTGTTTTCTGTACCCCTTAACTTGCCGGATTGCTTCTACTTACAAACGCATTGGCTTCCTAGAGACACAAATCACTAACTATTCCATTCCCACACTGTTGAAGTTTGCTCCAGTAAACGGTTTCCCCCTCTCTGTCATCTTTTGCACTATTTTCTAACGTGTACTAGTGGCAGATTAATTTTTACTGAACTTTTTTTTTCTGAAGAGATTTCTTAAAGTTTCAAAAGAATGTTTCAAGAGCTCGTATTTCTCACAGCGTATCTTTCCATAAATCTTTGAGTATGTTGATAGATATTTTATTTCATAGTGGTACCAAAGAATGTGTTCTTTGAGAACGGCAACACTTCCAATCGATAAGACGCAACAAGCTTCCTGGTTGTTTATGTTCACAAAAAGGTACTTCTCTCCTCTTATTTTCGTTGAACACTGGACATTCAGCGTTTCCCTTTCTTTAATCACTTTTTCTTTTCTTAGTCATTTCGAAAAGGGATATGAGAATTAAAGACGTTTAATTAGAAGCGAATAAAATCATATCGAAATGCGAGAGAAGAAGAGGATTCAGATGTCACAGATGATTGTATAGCTCGTTAAGAGAGCCCTCAGGCCCTGTAGCCAAAATTTTTCATTTTTTTGGCAATGGGACACACGGGTAGGTCACTATTTTTCCTACACCAGAAAAGTTTAGGATGTGGGAGTGACACACTGGTAACCTCCTACACTTCACATTTGTACACACTTGCACCAAAGATATAACAGATATATACGGCGTCGTCGTCCCAGTACTTATTTAAAATCGCAATTTTGACAGCTTTTCTATGTTGGGTGACCCTTGGCTTACAGCAAAGACATGATAGTAAACAGGCATCGATTTATTGTTGGTAGGTTTCCCCTGCCACGATGGCGATGTTACCAAAATAGAATTCTTGTATTTCATACCTTGCGATAGGATGTAGAGTACATGTTGGGCTCCGCAAAGTCATCAGAGGAAACAAGGGCAAATACTGAGTTATGTATGAAATGTGTGAGATAAAGACATATGCAAAGAATGACAGTCTTGACAAAGGATGCTACATTTGTTGTTACTGCGGACGAAAAACTGTTTATCTTAAACATTATGTCATTTATTCAATAATATGTTACTCTCAAGTATCAAGTGAATAAAGTACGTTAGTTTATAATTTGGATTAATAATTGTGAATTTCTTGGATATCATTAGTGGCATTTTATATTTGTACGCCATTTTCCAGTAGAGACAAAAATGCCCTTTTTCAAAAATAAAGTTTCTTATGCATTTCGAGTCGTCATATGCAGTTTGTTTGAGCATCAATTGTTGAAGAAGAAGAATTTTATGATTGCGTTGCCGCCAGGTCACAAGTACTTTTCAATTATTTCAGTATTAGAGTATTTTAACGTTGTGTAGCATTTCATCATTATTTCTTTGTTTGTTATTGCAAATAACAGAAAAAACAGTATTCCATACTTGAATCTCTTCCATTATGCTTTTAAATGCAGTTTTCCCTGGTAGGGATAGAATTATTGTGGTCAACGGCAGTTCCCCCTCGTTTTCAAACATACATTTGTTGGCTCGCTCTAACCCAAAATTTTCATCTTGTATTCATCTGTCAATTCACTTTATCTGACGCTCACCATCACACTTTGAATGGTTTCTAGTAAATGGCGATCTTTATTTTAAGTAAGTTTTCTTCACTTACTAGGAGATCGTGAGGTCCTGCTTAGAGATTAGTGTATTAAGTTTCTGCCGATGAAGAATTTTACCAATTTGAGTTCCAATTGTGCGAGGATGAGGCTTTCATCATTAACGAAGGGTTTATTTTTAAATTTTGGCTGCACGTGACGGCCGCTTTTCGCTGATGTCATACGAGGAGCTCCAACTTGTGAAGAATTTCCCGCGGTCGCAAAGCCCTTCCATTCCTTCACAATGGCACCCGCTCCGACTTTGCTCACGGGAATATTCAGCTTTTTGAATTGGTCTGGTAACTGCACTTGGCAAAGTTGATTGTAAATTGTACGTTTTTCGAATCATTTCATAGCTCATAATTTCATCAATGCTTTCACAATGACGTCGGACTGATGACCAATAGCAACTCAACAGATACCCTCACATGATGCACCCTGCATAAAATCCAGTAATTTCTAGAGCATTCTAGGGTAAAACAATGTTCGACAAATTATGAAGTTATACAAGTAAATAAGAGTTTTCTAACACATTTTTTCAACCTGTTTCAAATTATTGTATACTAATTCACCTACCTCAAAAAAATTCATTCAGACGCTCCTCAATATTTGAGGTGAATACTGTATGTTTTTCTGCATGGGGCTATCGGTTCCATCTCGTTCAAAAATACCAACATATAGAATTTTTGAACAATCCAAACATTTGTTTTATCCCTCTAACTGCAATGCATGGTACATATGAGCCAAATACGTAATATTTTATCTTATCTTTACAATTCCCTGTAGCTAAACGTAGCTTCAATATTGTTAACCGATATTTTTTACCGCAAGTCAAGGAATCAGCTTTATAAAATAAATAGTTTGCAAGGCACAAGCAAAACTTTTATTACTTCACAGCCGGTTCTATAATTATCCTATACCTTAATGATTAACTGCACTGTTCCATGTATGATGTGCAAAACATTGAATACGTTGATGTACTCAGAGACGGTGAGAAATGGTGTCCTTTATTTTTCTGCATAGAAGAAGCAACCTAGATAAATAGGTGATTCTGACAGTATATTATGCATCAATCAATGTCATGTTGACATTCTTCCTCATTTCCATGTTCTGTTTTCTCCTGGTGTCTCTCTTCTTTGGAGATCGAACTTCCTTATTTTCAAGAGTACGATTATTAGGAACATGTTTCATGACATTTTCTAAATGTTACTCGGTAGAAGGTGCAGCCGGCGCTTTGCTCAAAATCTAGGCAATGGCTGTGGGATGTTTGATGTAAAGAATGCTAGGGCTTGGTCTCTAAATTTCAACTAGCCACCGACAGCTCACCAGAAATTGCGCTAAAAATTTTCATCAATTTAAGACTCTCAATCTCATTCACAACGAAAAGTATTTTACCAATGGAAGTCTCAAGACTTGGACATATTTGAAGGAGTGCCAACGATCATCAAACCTGCTTGCTGTCGACGAACGCCATTTTGCCGCACGTAAACGAGGATACGTCTTGTGCAGTAAAGAACGAAGCTTTCACATTCATCTGCCCATATCCAATGGAAAACCTTTCTTATTTTTAAATCGAAAAAAATTGTTGTTAAGGCTCAGAAAAAAACGGAATTGTTGCGAACCAATTTATTTTTTCGTAGATTTCTTGCCAGAGTAAACAAAAGTTGCTTTAAAAATATGAATCGGTTGGCTTTCTAAACAACCAACCGATTGACATCGACATCAATATAAAATTTTTCATAAGCTTCAAAACTTCACCTAATATTTCACAGCTTATTTTCTTTAAAAAATGAAATGATGCAGAAAATATACGGATAAATGAATACAAGACACATTTTGAATACACCTATTTACTGTTACAAAAGCCGACTATGCCTTAACACATGTCCATCCATTGCTGGCAGGAATCTAAGTGTGAGACTAAGAAATTCGTTGGAGAAACTTTTGAAATAAATTATTAGCAGTAGATAATTTACGTGCGAGGCTAACTGATAACCGCTATAGAACTTTACAGCGGG
The DNA here is from genome assembly GCA_014899125.1 of Orchestia grillus. NCBI lineage: Eukaryota > Metazoa > Arthropoda > Malacostraca > Amphipoda > Talitridae > Orchestia > Orchestia grillus. The sequence continues at coordinate 14,336 of VOMN01022528.1, read as the reverse complement.
AGCGAGGCCAGGTTCTCAAAAATTTATCTACGCAGCAGTTCCAAATTGTCAGGCATTTCATCAAAAACAGCTGTAAATTTTCGGTAAGTTTCCAAGTAACGGTTCAAAAGTACAGGAAATTTCACTAAGCATAGGTTCAAAATTGTCAGCAATTTCATGAATCAACAATTCCAATCCTCAGTTGCTAGGAATTTTTAGAAAGAAAGAACACATTCAGAAAAGTGTGAATAATTCCCCAAGCAAAATAGATGCTTATTACTAGCAGGACTATAGTGGTCACTACATCAAATACAGTATGAAGTCCTTAGTATTATGCACGATATGATGCAAATAGAATACGTAGATTATGCTAGTTGAGATTTGACGTACAGCAAGATAAAAAGTTTAAGGGAATCATAGAGTTAACTAAAAGCGAGAAATTGGGGAGGCACATGAGACGTGTTCAAGGCAAACAAGTACAGGAGATCATAGCACTTCTCCGCTTCAATTTCACCGCCGGCTTCTCAAAACCTTCCTTCAAAAATGTGGCGTGTGAGGGCGAGGCTGTTGCTCGCAGTCACAATAGCATTTTGTTTGAGCAGTTTTTTACACGAGAACTACAAGCTAATGTAGCTACACTTAACTCCGACCTCTCACTACGCTTAGTGCCCTCTCAACATCGTGAGATCGCTGCAGCCATCCACGCACTACTTCACACTCATACCCATGTTGTTTTTCTAAGCCTTGACTACGCTGAAGGGCAGGAGAAACTCGGGACGTAGAAATGTTAAGCAGACTTACTAGTACCACTTTTGACTGGAAATCAATATCAAAAGGCAAAATACTCCGAAGTGAAAGACACAATTGCGTACTCGGATTTCATGTCGTCATGAGTGTTATTTCTTAAGTTTTTACTACTCGAATCTTATCCTGTTTCTGCGGCAAATTTGACGCTTTGTACCAGAATAAAAACAGAAAAACTGCAGGCATCGAGTGAAATATACTCAACAAAAGTCATGTTTATTTCTTCAGCATGGATTTGACGCAAGTAATTTCGCTTCTGGATGCTATCCTTGAGGTTCGTTCGTTTTGCTCATCTGTGGCCCGGCACGGCCTGTGAGATAGTAATATCTTCTATGAATGAACTCACCATGAGAACAGCTGCTATCCCGCGGGTAAACTAGTGGCATTAATACACTGTACGCAGATCATACAGTACAGGTATTTGATCACAATTATTTTCGAAGAGAGCTATTGGTGCTAAATGACTACGATGTAACTCTTGCAATTATAATAGTACGTTTTTCGGCTCTAGTTATCAAAGTATTTTTAATGACACCCGCAATAGAATATGCCAATATAAGATAAAGAAATAAATAAGTCGACATATCGCTCATTTGTTACGTTGCATCACCACTTCACTCGTAGAATTCCTTTGTGAAGGAATGATTTTATTTACACTTTATTTTAGCCGTTGGGGGACTAATGATTTATAAAAATAAGTATTGTCAATAATGAAACATTGGATTTTTATCACCTGGAAATTTGCGTATCAATATTTTCGTTTCATGGAGCTGGTTCTTCTACCTATAATAGAAAGTCAATTGAAGTGTTGAGGCAGAGTAAGCCGACCATTGAGAGGAGCAGGAGCTTACACTCATGGAGCCGCCACTCGAGCCACGATTGGATTAACTTTTGATTTCCTGTCTCTACTGTAAGAAGGAATTTACTTCTTTAAAACCCCATCCAGAAGCCCATACTCCGTTATGAAGTAATCACATGCTGACTATGCCCTAAGAAGCAGAAAAAAATACGTCATGCTGAACAAATTATAATTTGTTCAACATGACGTATTTTTGCACTGGTAGGGCCGAATATATTCGGAATATAAATTTTCACTATACATTTGTGCGAAAACTCTCTGTTGCAATGAGACCGAGAACAACTTCATCACCCATGCTCAATAATCCATCAGTCGAAGATGTACAGCTTTTACGAGTATAAGGATGAGAGCTCGAGTTCATGCAGGCGACAGAATTATGAACGTTTTTATTATACTCATGTAATTAAAGAAACCAGACCATCACTTCTTACTAAACAACTGACTGCATATGAATTAATAATAGACACAACAACAATGACGGAGGCTATTTTGGCAGGATGGAAGGAGAACCAACAAATTTCAAACTGCTACGAGGCATTATGGTCTCAAGGTGATCTCGAAATTCTGGTCTTTTCTGCCCCCTCTGTGTGGTTATTCATGACGATGGGCCAGGATGAGAACGACAAAGAACAGAAGAATTTTCTTTCAATTCAATAGAGGTACAGTGTGAGCCTTTGAATATCGAGCGTTCGTTCAAGGTTATTAAGCCCTAAGGAACTCTAGAAGAATACCTGCTTCTCCTGTTATATAGTACAAGCAAAGTAATGATATCGCCACGAGGGCTACGTTCCTTACCGACTAGTTCTCATTCTTTGCTCTTACATGTGCGGCAGCTGAAAAAAGGTTGTATTTAATTTGGCCAGAAATACCACTGATATTCATAAGAAGGTTGTAGGTGTATCTGGTAAGGCAGCTATAATTGAGGAATGAGACTTTGGAATATGGGCGAATAAGATTAATATAAGCGAACTGAACATCGGAGGATGCGATTACGTGGTCGGTTTCTGTAAATACAACTCACGTTCCTCACCTGTGTGACCTTAATTCATGAGGGAATATTACCAAATATCATTGGTAAATTCATAGCAGTGTTCAGAGGCAAGACCTGAAAGTTAGAGGGAAGGGAATTCTTCAAATTCATTTAATTCTTCGCCTAAATTGATATTAAAGCTTCAAGCAAGAGAGTTCCATCTGTATCAGACGTTTTCTCTGTCCTGCAATTCCTCACTTTCTTGCGCTCAGGAAGAAAGTATTCATTCAGTACAATGCATAAAAGCACTACATATTCTTTGCGTCTTCAGTTAGAAATCATTTAGAATAAATTCAAAATATAGACTGGTTAAAATAAAAGTCACCTATTACTGCGTTAAAGCCTGTCGAAATCACTACCTTAATGCATATTTTCCACTTAGTTATCAAATAAAGAATTAAGTTTCTGTCGTTAGATAGCAAAATACTGCAGCAGCGCCCATCGAATTTCATGATAGATTTAGACGAGTGCATCTTTTTGTTAATTGTCAAAGAAGCAGGGAGGCTAAGGAAAAAGATACTTGCAAGGAACAAATATGTATACGAGCAAGTTCACACACAGCTACCTTCATCATACTTAGCTTAACTGCACTGAGGCTTTAGTTTTTTTCTATTCGAGATTGAGGTTGCATGAGGGCGAGTTGGGGCCGACAGGCGTTCACAGGAGGAGCTGAGCTCAGCGAGGATGGGAGAGGGAAGTTTGCGCGGGCACCCGCTGGAACACGAGCGGGAGAAAATCTCAGGTGTGAAAAAGAACCCATACCTTCAGACAGTTTTCTAGGGAATCGTATAATACTCAGGAGAACGCACCCTAAAATAAGCTTAACACCAAAAAGTTGTATAGTTACTAACACCGATTCACGAATACAATTGTGTCACGAACAAGAATATTTCAGCGTGAGAAGACACTCCTAGTTGACGAATGGAAACAAGATTCGCCTCCATCGGAACTCAAGTTGTGCAGACATTCATAAGCTCAAGTTGGAAAAGAATATCAAGTCAATAAATTTTCTCATACTAAACTAGCAATTAACTTGCCGTTCCTTAATCAAGGCGAAGTTTATTTTGTTCAGTCGCATACAAATGCTGCTGAAATTGTTTGGTCGTACATTCTTGTTTGCTAATTAAGTAGTTCTTCATAAACTCCGTCGATACGACAGTTAATTGGGTTAGCTTTGTAATAAAAGCTTTCGTTTAAGACTAACCTACTGATTTTAGCGTACACATTGCTAAAAATTTCAGTGAAAGACTTTCAATGAAAATATATTACAAGGTATTAAACCTATTGAACGTTCAACCTTTGATTTTTGAAAGTATTTAGAACTTGTGCTGGTGTATGAATGTATTACTGTGACGCACCAAGCTTATCGCTGTGCGCACTGTACATGCTGAGGGTAGAGTGCGCAGGGGAACCCCGCTTCAGACACGCCTTGTCTCAAGTCCAAATCGCTGAATATCTGAGTGGACTTCCAACAAGAATGTGAGTCGCACTATATGACATTTGTTCTAGCCAATCCTTAATGCATTGACTTCAGTAAAAAACAATGATAATGTAGACACTCAGAGCATTTAGTCTCATACATCACAATTTTTAACTTTTGAATCTCATCTAGTTGCAAGATTTTGAACCAAAGAATTGATTTCCATGTAATCTTTTTTACATTTGACATTCCATGCTTTCTCTTCAGCAAATAATTTCGGTAATTAAACAGTTAATAGAGTAAACACGGACTGCTGACAACATTTTCGAAAGGCTCTGTATTTGTGAAAAAGCACATTTACAGCAGTAATATTACGTTGGTGCAAATCTTCTCGAGAACACGAAGGTACGAACTAGCAAGAAAAAATAAATATTCTTATGTTCAAATACCATGAATTAAATTCGTAATGCGAAAAGAGCGACAAATAAGCTGTGTACGTAGACAATAAATTAATGTACGTCATAACATAGAATAATAACATTATAACTTGACTAGTAAGAGCGAGATATACCTGGTTAAGATAACTAATTGACTTAAAAAAATATGGTTATGTTATGTCACTCAAAAGTGACCACAATTGAAATACCCAATAACGCCTGACACTATTAACCAACAAAAGTAAATGATATATAAAATTAAGGAAACAATCTGATAGTTTCATTGCTCAAAAATTATATCTATCAAATGTCCTGCTGCATTATTTACCCAGAGGTAGATTCTATGCACCATTTTTTCCAAAATATTTTCCGAAGCATCAGAAGTGATTTTTTATTTCAGATCATGATAATGATAAAGTTTATTTATGCATACCATTACCAACTGGTATCTTCCGAGATAAAAATCTGTTTAGACTAAACCAAATTATATTTCATTGGAGTTATGAACGTCGCAAATGTGGAATTAATTTTACACCTGTCATGATTAGACCAAATCTAAATTTCAAAACACGCGCGTTAAACTTTTCATCTAAACTTTTTTTATGATCAAAATTACGATTGCGTTGCAAGTTAGTTTCAAAATAAGGCAGGTGATGAAACAGGTCAGAATAAAAACGATCCCAAAAACTGATGCGGAGAATCAACTGGGTTTGACTGTAAAGGTGCAGAAAACGGTGAATAAGTTTAGTTTTACAAGGAGTAACGAGGATATTTATCAATAGATTTTCTGCGTACTCCCCCGAAAACAATACCAGACTATTGGTAAAAAGCCTAACATTTTTCAAGATGAATCACTTGAAACTCTGTAGCGCTACAAATATGAATATTTAAGAGCGAACTATGCAAATGTATCAGGCACTATCCAACAGTTGTGAGAAACTTATTTTAATTTGAGGGAAAAATGACAGAGGTGACCTTGGGTTGAAAACACTTTCTTTCATTTTGCTGGGCTACTTGAAAATTAACTGAGAAATAGGAAACATTTTTCAAGCATCAATTCAACACATTCCGTACAGACTCAAGAGAAAAGATTGGACTGTATTGAAGATGTTATCGAATGCGTGTCGAGAGCGAGTTTTGTTCCATAGTAAATTTTAAATAAAAAAAAATACCAAAAATGAAGCATGGTCCCTTCCCTTTTGTCCAATATTACACGCTGTGTATTTCATATGAATCAATAACGCTAATTAATTAATCTTTTTTCATTACAAAATTATATCTTTTTATATTTAAAAATACTCATTTGACGTTAATGACTGCTTTTTATGCAAAGCTGCACGGTTTTAAAAAGTGGCGCCAAATTTTGCATGCCTTTAGGCGGCTGTGTTTACTGAATTTGAAATGAATGTTACATTTTCAATGTAATGTATCAGTCTATTTTACATTGAATAGCGCGTTCATGAGTAGAACACATTAACGCTGTCTAAAAGAAACACTAAAGATATACAGAAGTCACACTCATTTTTCGTCTCTCGTGCTTTGTTGTGGAGACTTTACACCTGGTGCTAACTGTTCCGTCGTGTGACACCACAATTCCAATTAAACAAGACATTTCAGAATTGACAGAAGTGCCAGCGCAGCGCATAGCATTAGTTATAATAATAATACGATCACTGGAAATCGCAGTCGTCCTGCAACAGTCATACGGAAGAGGAATGCCTCGCTTTGCGCTCCCTCCAGCCGTTGCAGTGCAAGCACCACCACGACCGCAGCCTCCCTCCTTCGCTTTTCCTCATCACATTCTCCTCAAAATGATCCACTACTTTAGTTTGCTCTCCCTTTGATGTTTTTTTCGACACCAAATCTTTTTTTACGAGATGGACAGCATCACTACTGACTTTCTTTTGAACAGTGAATTTGGTGACTGTATTATGGGAAATTTTATCTTTAGGAGACAACTTTGAGCTAGAGGTCGGAACAGAGGAAGGTACGCGCGAGCCTTCATTATTATCAGAATCACTATCGTCGTTTTCACTCGGTTCCTGCTGACCTTTAGAGCCTTTTCCCTTCGCTGCAGATTCCTCATGTTTCTTCAAAACACTATCTTTTCGAACTATAAGTTTTTCCTTGGTGTTGCCCCGGGACAAAATCTTGAGCGCCGCTGCTCTGTCGTGTCGGTCTCTCACATCGCAGCCGTTGCCTCCGCCGTCCAGAAGAAAAGGTAATCCCCGCAGCTCACCGAGATCTGCAACCCAACAACGTCTTCAATAATGGATCATGCCGCACATTCCACAAAACATGCCAATCTCAGGTCTAATATTTTTCTGTAGGCTCTACTGAAAGACTAAAATCTTGGCTTCAGTATCTCCTGAAATAGACAGGGATATTACCTGTTCACTACCATTTCTGATGAACCTTAAATTACTCCTCGATATGCCTGATTTTTCGAGTAAATTATGAACAGCTCACCCGAGTGTAAATCTTGGTTGCCTGTTTACCACATCTTTCTGAAGCTCTGTCCGATAATTCAAAGTCTAATAAAAGAAAGTTCAAAAGAGCAGTAATAGAGCACTTTTTCCTTGATAATATTCAAGTGATTTATATTCCAAAAATACGTGTAAATCCAGTGTGAAATGAGTGTTTGAAACAAACTCAACTTTGATTGTAACTCAGGAACGTTAGATTCCTCTACATGCTACCTTGAAAAAAAATTGATTAGTTGGCTGCACACGTCTCATAAAATGGAAAAACTAAAATAAGTCGAGACTCACTCGTAAGACTCGGCGTGCGCCGGATTTGTGTCGCCTGTCTCACCTGCTCAAGTCTTTTGTTACAGAAGATGGTAGTGTGTGCCTTCAAATGCTCTCAGCCCTCTGCCATATGTGAGTCATGATCATTGAGATTCAAATCCTACTTCAAATTAAAAATCAAAGGACAACCGATAAACGAAACAAAATCTGTTTGAATCACTTAAGCATTGGTCAAGTTATATCTTTTCAAGCTAGCGTACATTCGAATACATTCGCAAAGGTAGGCCTTCCCACCAGACCCGTTCCTGAACCTCATAGCATTCATAAAGGATTCTATTGAAAATACATATGAAGTTTTGTAAGAAAATTTCTTGAAGAGATTTTAAATGTTTTCTACTCAAACCTACGAGTATCTCGGACAGATTATGAAAAAAGAATCAAGACAAATGCTCGCATCTTTTGCTAGGCATACTTGTTAAAAGGTTCTCAACATCGAGTGATGTTATTGAAAGACGATAAGTAATTTTGAATAAGAAATACACTTCGAAAATTCATACAAGTTGGATAGAGTATACTCATTAGTAATTAAGTGACTAAGAAAATTCATATCTTTTATAAATAGATTTTCAACATCGAGTAAAGTTATATAAAGACGACCTGCATTTGGCAACACGACTAGCATGTGCTCTTTCCTGATTGATAATTTTAGTTGAGCGCATTTGGCATCACAGTGTGACGTTCCATCCAACAACCCTTTGGGTGAGGGTTGCTGAGCTTGCTGATGGTTATAATAATCGAACAAGTCGGTGTGCTAGACCTCCCTTATGTTCTAGCATATGCCAGCATTGCAGCTAGGTGATGGAATTAAGTGATAAGCTTTGATAAATTTAGTCTTCAACTCCTGTAGGGCAAATTTCACACTGCCTGTTCAGCAATCCCTTTACATCTACTATCTTAAACACTCCCTACACGAAATGTAGAGTGCATACTCTTTCGAAGTCGTCTACATTTAATTTATTCTCCTTCATTTAATGGATATTTTGAACAGCTGTCAAAAGCTTCTCGAGGTAATTTTTTTTGTGCAATACGAGTTATGAGCGACAAGCTTCCCTTGATATCTTCCTTTAGAAGGTATTCCGTATCATTTCATTTGCGAGCAGTAAGAGACACTCATAATTAGATAAACACTGCACATTTAGCATGAAAATACATTTCAATGTATATGAATATAAATTTTATCAGCGTAAATCAGGTGTACAGGATGTTGCGCTCTATATTCAAATTACTGCTACAGATATTTCTCTGAGTAACTGCGGCCAATTTTTGGACTGAATAAGTTTATAGTTTACTCACTTTGTTAATATGTTCAGTGCACAATTCTTTTCACATCGTCTTGTGTCTCCTACATAGTAGTACATGCACGCAATAGTGTTTTTCATTGGTTCAGACTCGAGCAAAAAATGTAAAATTTTGATAAGCCTGTTCCCGACGCCTAAAAGGCAACAAAATAATACAATAAGTAGTAATTTTTGGAAACGCAGGAAAATCGCAGTCTAGAAGAATTTGCTAGCAAATTTATTGCAGATTATTCAAGTACCAATATATATGCTCCCCGAGAAAAATCACGGGATTTACCATGGTTTATTCTGAAAACGCATGTATTGTTTCTATGAAGCTGTTCCTTTTCGTGTCTTTTTAATAACTAATCATAGACATTGTTTGTTAACCAAAATACTACACTATGTCATATTCTATTTAATAAAGACTTAGCTCCCTTTAGATTTCATTAATTAATGATATTCAGTATCCTGTCAACGACACGGTTTCATATCATATGGGGCGGAACATCCAAAGACCGGTTGAAGGCACATTCCCCCGTGCCTTCGCGTAGAATGATTCTAAGCACGATAGAATGCGGCGGGAACAAGTGGCTGTGCTAGACCGTCAAAGAAATACAAGGGCCCGAAAGTGTTTGGAGTCATTCTACACGAAGGTACCAGGGGAATGTGCCTTCAACCGATCTTTGGATGTTCCGCCCCAATATTTCCCAATAATAAGAAAAATTCTTAATATGTGCGTTTGCATATGTGATATCAGGCTGGAGGTCCTTAGTCCTTGGATGTAATCTGCTTTTGGAGATTTCGTTTGCCCTGAATGAAGAACGACGGGACGCTGTTCGAAAGCTCGGTGTTTAATAAATATTAATCTCAAAAGAAATTAAAATTCCTATCAACCATGGAAAGTGAGAGCCATTCAACTTTTGCTCAAACATATATAATATGTATACATAAATACACAACGGCCATTAGTATATTAGTATTAGTCCGGCGGGGGCTACAATACACATAGACGAAGCTGTTCTGGCTCCGTACTGGCGAAACGCTTGACTGGGAAGTTGCTAGAAATTCACGTCCACCATTCTGTCTATGAAACAACTGCTAGCATGAGATAGCGTTTATTCCCCCGCCAGAGGGCTGTACGAAATTCTACTCTAACTTCTGGGACATTTTGTTACGAAAAATTGCTCAAGGAAAGAATTTGTTGAGCCGTTTCATATGATTGTCCTGTTTTTTCACTATAATTCTACAATAGTTTGCTTACGATTTACGAAGATAATCTCACGAGCCTTCACTATTGTATTCGGGTTATGGTTGTTGACGGATGTCTGCAACAAGAACGTCATTAGTGTTGAAGCGGTTGTACATAGCAAAGTTATGCATATGTCAATTTGGAGTATCTTCAAAAGCTTTATGAAGCCTAAAATGAATTCTGCAACATTTATTTTGAGTTTGAAATAAACGTAGATCCAATATTTTCCTTAGTGACATCCGTCAAGTCAAAATCTGCTACGGCACTAAAACCAAACCGTATAAAATAGAACTATACAATAAAACAGAAATGCTCAACAGCACAACCGTTGGCACGCTAATTGACAAATGAAATTGCTGGACAGCTCGGGCGCAGACAGGGAATACTCCCTTCAGTGTGGCTCTAGCGACTTGATAGGCTTGGCCATCGGTCGCTAGGACCGAAAGTGCTTGTACTTCCGGTTCTGCTGGGTAGTTCAAATGCCCCGAACTTTTATGCAGCTGATTTAATATACTCGGGCAAGAGCTCATGACACCTACCTCCTACCAAGCTAAAAAAAGGTTACATATAAATTTAAAGGAAACGCACTTTACTCAAACTTTACTGAGCGGTAGCAATGAACACTTTATTCTTCTTCAAAATCTGTTCACTCCACTCTCCGTGTCCAACACGGAAAAATATCTACAACCTCCCTCACCGGACTGAACGAGCTGCAGGCTGTTTCTCACCGGACTGAACGAGCTGCAGGCTGTTTCACTTGGGGTGGGGCGCAGGCGGCTTCCTGCCCTCCTCCGACTGGGACTTGCCGAGCGCCTTCAGCTTCGCCTCCCGCACCTGCTTCTCTCTCACGCTCGCCTGCTCGGTGAGATGGTAACTGTTGGTGTGTGCATGGTAACTGTTGGTGTGTGCATGGTAACTGCTGGTGTGTGCATGGTAACTGCTAGTGTGCATGGTAACTGCTGGTGTGTGCATGGTAACTGCTGGTGTGTGCATGGTTTACTGCTGGTTTATGCATGGTAACTTCTTGTGTGTGCATGGTAACTGCTGGTGTGTGCATGGTGACTTCTAGTGTGTGCATGGTAACGTCTAGTGTGTGCATGGTAATTTCTGATATGCGCATAGAAACTGCTGGTATGAGCATGGTAACAGCTAGTATGTGCAAGACAAATGCTGGCATGTGCATGGTAACAGTTAGTACGTCTTCATGAATGTTTTAATATTCATTCAGGGGAAATTTCATCAATGAATACAAATTAAACCGTAAACGTATTCGACACTGACTTAGAAGGTAAAACTGAGCACGAAATTTGTCGTTTCACCCTCATGAAGTGAAGTAGATGACATGAACCACAGGTATTGGCATGCAAAAATTTTTGAGATAACAATTGCCTTTTGTGATGGGTTGTTACCCATATTNATTTTTCAAGGGTACGCCATATGTAGCGTAGTTGTGTTTGTTCTTGTTATATTTTTAACTCAGGAGATTTTAAGAAGAAGCCAACAAAGAATTGTTTCGAAAATATTTCACTGATCTCTGTGGAAATAAGTTGATCATGGCAAAAACGAAGAAAAAAAAGATGAAGGCCTCCTAAGTAGATAAATTATGCACAAATAAATTTCAGTCAAACTCTTCCACCGTTTGTTGAAGAAACTGTAGTGTTCCGGCTACCGTTACACTATTTTTAATCCTAGTTAAACTTCAATATCTAGTATTTTTATAAAAGTTTATCATATGATGGAGTAGGAAATTAACTGTCAGGGCTCAGCAGGGCAGAGAAACGACACTGTGTAGTTTAACACGCGTATACTGAAGCTCACGGGTACCTCTATGTTGGCCGAATAGCAGCATCGGAGGTACATAAAACACGTCGTCTGGCCAGGCGTGGCAGCTGAGAGCGCTTTCGAAGAAACGGAGATACATCGAGCGCGCGATGCGGTGCGTTGCTTTCGACAGTCGAGCGCTGCTCGTGAAGGAGTCTTGTGATGGCGACCTCTGCGAGTCTCATTCGTCGATTGGGCGTTGTACTCGTACCTGCTGGGCCAGCACGCACGTTCGGTGGTGTACTCGAGTTTAGTCTTGCGTAGGTTTTTGCAATCTTCTGGCGAATGTCGTGCGGAGAAATGGTTGAAGCAATCTTTGTCTTGGACTTCGTCTGACGCACTTACGTGGGTTCCATCGTTATTTTTACAAATCTGAGTGCCTCTGTGGTCGATTGATTTTTCTGCCATTTGCTGAGCGTGAGTTGAGGTACTGTTCTTGTGGTGTTTCAACTGCCTTATCGGTTGGAAGAGGTACTTCTCGCTAGCTCTTTGCCTCGATTAATTAGTTGGGCGTCTGAACTTCCGCGTTGAGTCCTTGGAACAGTGTGAGGGGGAGCACCTGCAGCCTTCAATCGGTCGACCATGATGGTAGTGGTTTTGCTATAGGTGCGGTACATAATGTATCGAATCTTCGCTGGAATCCTAGGTACATCTCGTTGTACGGACATGGAAAGAGATTTTGAATCAATCGTAAAGTAAAGATACCCATGTTGCTCCTTGTATCGCAATCGAACATATTTGTGCCCTCCTGTAACTCGTTTTTGTTTTTCCTGTTTCAACATTTCATGCATTCTTGCACTACCCGGAAGCCTAGTTGCTGGCATTTCGAGGGTATTCTGAGGAGCACATAATTCTTCGGATATTTTAAGACTTCAGTCAAGGCAATTTCTACCAAGAAAATGTCAAAATCTTTAGCGGGTGTGGTTTGTACAGCACCACCGCTGGCAGTCGATCCACCCAATTAGAATCCGTTTCCGTGGCTTTTATTACGTCTTTGAGACATCAGGGCAAGCGTTCTACCTTTCGATTGCTGTTTTGGTAAAAGTTGGGTTTCTTCTGTTACTTAGTATATTCAAGGCCAACTGGAGCGAAAAACCAACCCCAAAGTAGAAGAATTTGACAAAGATATCCCAATTAGCAGCGTTATTTATCGTAATTGGCCGAAATTTGTGGCACTGAATAAGAAGCACAGTGTTGAAGAAGACATCAATTCAAATGAAAAAGTGGAGGAAGAGGAGTGCTCAGCTGGGTACAACAACGCTGCAGAAGCAGCAGCTTCTCTGCTAGACCTTGGATGACCAAGTTAAAACATAAATTTTTTTTTCGTATCTAGGGTTCTACTGCTCCGATCTTCATTTTGACTTCGGATTGAAACTTTTCTGATTTTTAGAACCAGAAGCAATTGTTATATTCATTCTTTCTGTAATTCTGCTACTTCGCTACTTTGCTACTTTCACCTTCTGACGCCGGATGGCTTATTTTTTTTGCTGCGGCGGGTCTTGGTAAATTGTCTCCACAAATTTGAATGGAACTGTACTCTTCGGTTCGATATTATATATATCATGATCTGGTGTATGAAACTTGTAACCCAGTCGTAGAAAAACGGAGAACCATAGCTTATATTGTACAGTCTATCATGATGGTAACCGTGATCAACCTAGTATAAATTTGTCTGCCCAAGTTGGTCTACGATGCAGCTGTGTACCGTTTGAGATATTTTATTGGAATCGAATAGGTACCGATGATGCTTTTGACATTTCTTCTGATTTTGCTGAGAAGGCTTGTCATGCATTCGCGTACCCAGTTACATAAGTATAAGTTTTGATTTATTGCAATTCCCACCACCTTTGGTGTACGTAAACTTTCTGTTGATCAGATTCCGGGATGGAGGTAACCTTTTGATTGCCTCCGGGATTGTGCAAACACTACTTGCTTGTTAGTATTTTCTGATAGATCCAGAACTGGTGCTCTATCGGCATTTGGGATTTACGATTACGTCAGAGTACGTATTCTAAGCAATGTTCACAATGAAATAACACTTAGTCACTGATTGCCTTTCGAGTTTTCCAAATATCCTTTTCATCTTATTTATTGCTCTCTTTGTCAATGCAATTTTTTTCGACAGAAAGTAGGACACTCTTCATCTAGTTTTGCTGAGTCTCTCAATTCATGCTATTCTCTTCCCTGCACGAGCCTCTAATACTGCTTCACAAAATGTTTGAGCGCCTCCTCGATACTCGTCTTGCAAATTTAGCGACTTGACCTGAAAATGTTTTTCTCCGATTCAGTTTATAAGAGTTTGTTGTATATTAACATCAACTTCGACCAGTGATCATTGTTATGGAAATTTTCATTTCGAATTTTATTTTCGTTCGTTTTGTACATTTGAAGCATACTCTTCTGCTCAATGTCCTCCCTACACTTCACTTCCTCTCTCTTCTTTATACTGTCCTTCATCTCAAATTTTGATATGCCTAATAAATTTTTCAGATTTTTAACATTTATCTTAGCAGCCTAACCCCTTACAGTTTCGTTACAGGATTGCCTTTCCGTCTTCCAACATTTCCCTCCCACTCCTTAACTGCCATTCTCGAGCCCCTCTTCTAACTATCAGGTTGTAACAGAAGTTCTGTCCAATTTTTGAGCT
>VOMN01022526.1:0-14684 GCA_014899125.1 Orchestia grillus | reverse complement strand
TAGTGTTTTCGTTACGTTAGGTTAGACGATTACGTGTACCAATATGGCGCACATCGCGCGGCCAACGTGTTAAGTGTCAGAACTAAGGCTGGGACTCCTGGTTGGGAAGCACAAGCGCTCCACAACTCAAAATCTCAAACGGTATCCCCCTGATGTTAACAGCAAGGCTCAGTTGTCGACCCTCGAGGAAAATACTACTTGTGCTAGTAGTAGTATAAGCAGTAATAAAAGTAATGATGGTATAGATTGTAGCGCTTCAGTGATGTACGCTAAGTAGCACCGAAAAAAATGGAGCATTTAGTGTGATGGACTAACGGGGAATTTATGCACACGGTGTGTTCCCACACAAGATTCCCTGCACATAGAAACCGCAAGTGAAGGAATAGAAAGAAAAAGAACAGACAGCAAAGAAGGTGAACAAATTAAAAAAGTGGACGTGAACGATTGAAGCCCAGAAGGTCTATTTACCGCTGAAGTAACCCAAAAGTGTCCCCCCCTTGGGGTCGCTAGTCTTAATTATATGATAGACAAACCTAACTAGCCTAACCCTATTGTCGATCCAATGTCACCAGAGGGGCTACTTTGGCTAGCAGAGACATACAAGAGATCGATTTGAGTTCACACGCGCCGGCCACCAGCTCACAACTCTAATGCGACCCAAGAGCAGTTCAAAGAGAAGTACAGCGTATTTTTTTGATGAAGTTTGGCCCATTCAAGCCCAGATATCACTTCGATTTACATACATTGATGTGTAGCTTATCATTGACGACGACGTGTCTTCTCTTCCTCATCCATGTGTGCCAGCTTTCCAGGAAGCTGTTCTCTTTCCTCATATGAAATTCAAGGAAGACATCGAGCACTTTTCTTGTCAGCTTGTCGAAACCAGTTAGAGGCTAAAGTAAAAGATAAAGGAGTCGCTTTGAAGTCTAATCTAGTTGTCAATAATACTCAGAATATTATCGGGAAGTCTTATTTTTCCACCTTCCATCGCTTTCTACCAAATAGAACGTTTTGATGGCTTAAATCTGCATGGCGCAACCGTTTGACTTCTTTTTTCTTCGGAAAGAACTGACGTATCCGTTGTTACACATAGTTTTTGTTACTCAAATGTGAAATTCAAGCTATAAAAACTTATTCATGAAGGTCGTATTTAAAATACTGTTGACGTCTCGCAAGATAATGTCCATGCCAAATTTATTTTCATTTTGCTTTCCTTACTTGCACTTTGGTAAAAATAGGACAATAACGTCTGGGTTTAGTTTCCTTTCCTAAAAAGCCATGCTACTCTCGGCTCTAAGTCTCGTGCTGGTGCCGGGGGGTAAATGCTGAAACTTTGAGGTCTATCGGCCAAAATATTTTTGCGTACGTATCCTCTTGCAGAGATTGTACTCGGCACTTGATATCAGGAAAACACGACATTATACTGATGATATTTGCGTTGGGCGGTTTTTCGCAGCAGATTCTTCAACTCTAGTCACGTAATCCCAGTCAATCCTCGTGCCAGTAGTAAAATTTCGTACAACCTATTAGATTGTGCTGCAGACCTCCAATAACATATGCAGAAAAGAATATAATTTCCTGTCATACATATATGTACGTAGGGTTTGTACCAAGAGCGTCAGCAGAGAACTTGCTTGTTGTCTTCAATATTGTTATGACTAGTTTTCATTTTTTTCATCTTGGACAATAAAGCTCTCCACGTATTAGCAAATATTGATTCCTGAAGATCATGCATCTCAAACAGGTAATCGTTATTTTCCCTGATTGAAGATAACCCTTAGTAATATAGAGCAATATATAGTTCCTTTTGTAGGTACATCATTGAACAGGCTTTGCCAAATGCAGCATAAAAATTAAAAAAACACGTTCATGCTGAAATACTACATCACGGATAACATTGCGTTCAGTCTCAATTGTTTCTCTAGAACGTGGTTTTCAGGGTTGAATATTATTTCGAAAGTAAAGGCATTGGGCGTGTAACTGTCTGGTGTGCAATTGCAGAATAATTCGTCTTCATAGAGCCGTACCTTCTTGAGGAAAAAGAACGTACGGTGATGGTCTCTTCCAACTGAGGAACTTCTTCCAGCTCAGACTCAATGAATAACAAAAGAATGTGCCTCGGGACTCCAACAAGATGGAGCTACGACACGTATGGTAAGAGTTTATAGAGAAGTTCTGGAACAAATTTTTCCCAGCCGTCTCGTCTCGTTACAGGTGGACGGCCAGCACGCGACCAGCTTGGTCACCTGGCCTGGCTTTTAGCGATTGCCTCGCGTCGGGACACCTGAAAACTTAACACGTTGACTCCGATTCTTCACACAGGTAAAATTACATGCCGACAAATATCTCTACTGTGAATTTAAAAATGAAGGATTTTGGTTTCACAAATTTGGTTACTCTATTAATTTTCTCTCTAATCAGAACTAGCTTATTATATTGATGATCACAAATTTGAAGAAAACTCGGGAATTTGTATTTATACATGATAGTGCTTTGGTTACATTAGGTAAGGTTAGATGATCGCGTGTACCATATAAGACCCCCTTCGGAGCCAACGTTTTAAGTCCTTCAACGCAGGGTGCAAACAATTGAGAAGTTGAATTATGCCCCTCGGAACACGATCTCAGCCACAGTATCGGAAATATCTCGCCGAGTATAGCGGAACTGTGCAGTACGGCCATAGGAGCGTATCACTTGTCAAGGTTAATATCTGCAAGACATCATACTCAAAACTGATTGAAAGTTCATCAAGATTGGATAGCACATATCGCCCTGTTAAGATCGAGATACTGACAGGGATCTATACTGTTCTTTTTACTGCTGTTCAAAAATTGCGTATCTCTCTTGCCAGCCTTCTTTTTATTTTTAAAAAGTTTTCATAATTTTACCAGTCTGTTTCCATAAAATTAATCATTCGCAGGAGTCTCTCATTAACCTGACTAGGTCTTTTCCTTCATTTACCTCATGAGTTTACTTCTTGGAATACTCTGCCACAAACTTTTCATTTCTCTCTCACCCTAGCTCTGGTTGAGCCTATGGTGTGGGTCATGACACTGCGGGCAGTCAGTGCAGAAAAAAAGGAATCTCTAAAAGTAATAAAACCAAGCAGTCGTAGGAGATTTGAGGCGTACACCCCTTACTAGGATCTTAAATAACCTCGGCCAGTTTATCAGGAACCGCATGACTTTGGGCTAGACTAACTCCAATAGGACTGTCGAAATGTTCAAGAGTTTCAAAACTCTCAGGGAAGATTTCTTCATTGTAGAACTGCACATCAGTACATCATTCATTTTCTATCTCGATGCTAGCGCGAAATATTCATTGTCTGCTAAGTGCTGTTGATCTACAAACACATGCTTACTTGGACACAAGTCATTAAAGACAAACACAGGGATTTATTTGTAGGAATTCAACCCCGACGTGAATTTCTTCCCAACATTAGGTCACATTTGCACTACATTTCCCGACAAACAGTTACGAAATAATCGGAATGTCAAGAAATGATGAAAATTATCGTCGAAACGACCAAAATGGTTCTTCAACGCTAAAAAGTAGCAGTTTATTTCTTCTAAGCTCACAAAGGAGAAAAGCAAAACAGTTCAGTCAAGCGCAGCGTCTAAATGTCGAAGCTCTTGGCGGCTCACATTGGACGAGGATCGTAAGGCTGTAAAGGAGTCCTAAAAAAGGCTGTTCAGCCGGGACGATTCAAGGCAAAAAATTAGCACTGCAGCCACGGCAAAGAAGACTCCAAGTATTGCTGGCAGTATCATCTTAGTCACGTGTCTTTGTTTCAGAATTTCAGTGCATCGCAGAGTTGGGATAGCTTCTTAATTCTCGCTCATTTTTCAAAATTTTTGATATGGAGTAAAAGAAAATTAAATATTATCTTGTATGCTGTTTCATTACACGTTTCACTGTAGAGAATGAAGGCGCTGATCAGAATGGTTCGAAGTAATCAATAATTCCTAGACATATATCGAAATTTCAGCTCTAGTACAAGTCTTTGCGCAAACTAGCGCACCAAGACTAGTCATATTTCAAGTTGATAACTTACTTTTCATTTGTATATTACATCGATTTTTTTTATGTTCGGGATGACACGAAAGTTTTCCTTACTTGCTCACATAGCAAATTTGAACGATGTTTGAGCTACCTTAATTACAAAATTATTTGAACGTTACCGATGTGGGAAGAAAAAGTTCACAAAATACCATTCATCAGACACTGGCATCGTTTAAAAACAATTACGGGAAGGCTAAAGTGCTTCGCATTCACGGTCGCGTACAGAGTTTCATGTGGCAATTAGAAGCCAAACTTACTTTCAAGTGATAGCTACATGCTTGCTAGTACCGGCATTAGTCTTCAAGATGAACTACTTTGTCGGTTGGGTTCACGCCTGGAATGGAGAAATTTTAAGGATACTCAAGTGGCATTTCCAATCGTCAATAAAAAGCTGCGGGAATTTCATGGCGAAAACTATTTTCACCATGACAATGCACCAACGCATTCAGCGCAGACGATAATTATTCTTCTTAGAGAACCTCAGTGGTAATTGGTAACCCGCCTTTTTTATGGCTTTCATTTACCCCAGCTCGTTTCTTTCCTCATACCAAAGCTCATAGAAATGCTGAAAAGGACCTGCAGTTAAATCGTATACGATGCAAATTGGAGATAGGTCATTTTGGTTGTGGCTAAATATGTTCTTCAAAAAAGGCTTGAAAACGCAAAAACATGGTCTAAAAAAGTACCTAGCGATATGAGAAATTAATACAAAGTGTATTTATCGATAATAACTCAAATGGTGCAACACATTGATTTGCTGTGATAGCTATTAGAAGTATAAGATACATATAAGGAAGAATTAGTAAATTCGTTCAATGAAATAGATAGAAATTTTTCAAGATGATGCAAATAGCTTAAAGAAGTAATCGATAATCTTTATCGTTACTTTTTCTAATTTCTACTTCACCTACCTAGTCCTAGCTGTCTAAATCGTCAAAGGAGGGATTCACCTCCAAAGATGAACAAGGAAGAGCTTGAATTAACCGTGTGATCGATACGATGTTCTTAAAATACAAGGTCGTTGCATTGAGTTCTTGTACGAGTCCAATAGAACTGATGCGTAAAGTTTATTTCCTACCTAGAATGGCAAGTAAAATGCCCAGGAAAGAAACAAACTTTTACTCACCTTGCTGAAAATATAAATGTCGAAATTTAAAAAATTAATCATTCTACGTTTATTAAACGAAAAAACAAGCGGAGAGATTTGAGGGAAAATTTGAAATGAGGTTTGAGAGATCTCGCTTAAATATCTCGGGACTGAGAACCAAAATAGGGTGTGAGAGTTAATGCAAAATCAACGATCAAATCCCATTTCCTGGCCGAGTACGTGACAAAAATGTGTATAGTATTATCAGGGAAAGCGACGGAGTACAATTTGTACGAATGAATGACGAGTGACATCATGACCTTGAGTACAGTACATATACAGGTACGTACACTGGGTTGTCTTACTTAGACGACAGTCCTCTTTTGAGTTGAATTCGGCACAGCACCGCTAAGGAAAACTGTCTCCCCTTATCATTCCGCTCCCGTAAGAGCGGCGTCACAAAGCGACTCAATAATACGCAACTCTGAACAAGGAATTCAGTATCACGCTATTCTTGATATGTTGTTCCTTACAGAGTTTTATCAAGTGAAAATGTTTGAGTTATAAGCAGGAGTTAGTGCTCGGGAATCGCGATACTGAAATTTAACAATGGATCTAAGAGTACTTAAAGGGCGCCCTGCTCAACGTGACTATCTAGATTGATTTTTTCGAAACAACTTACACGTCCAAAAAAAATATAAGACTATGGGTTTGAATTTCAAAAACTGTTCAACTGTTATCACAAGCGAATCTTAAGCGTTTCACCGTTAGCCTTCGTTACCCGCTATCACTCATCTAATCTAACGGCACCAGTAGGATATACTTACGATTTGCGTCAGCAGTTTTTGAACTAATAGGACCGATAAAACCAAAATTTTGGAAACATGTCGGAAGGGCTACTGGCAATTTTCATAAAATCACGGTGATACGCCTCGTTGACTTTAACAAAACTAGAATTACGCGATGTTTCGCGACCGTGTCTGCTCAGCAGAGCTTTATTCAATCTGAGCCTTTTCGATGGGAAATGCTCGACAGACTGAAGCTATTAAGCTAATCGAAAAAGTCTCACACGTGAAACAAAACAAATCCCACAGCAAGAAAAAAAAAACTTTGCATGTTGCCGAACACCTTTACTTTCCTTTCTTACGCACTTCCGCTGAAAATCTGGGCTAACTTTCGGTCCTCCAGGACTATTCAGTCCATTTTGTTCGAAAATATCACTCAAAGGTTCCGATCGCATGCCTCCTCAAGAGGCATACGTTGAATGGGCAGTAGGATTAGGATAGTTGGGTTTGTATATCGTATGCTACGGGGACCGGCGACCTCAGAGGCGCACCGTTTGGGTACCTCAGCCACACATAGGTCTTCGGGATTGTTGTCTTTCGTGCCAACTTTGCGTTCTTCAGTTTTCCCACCTTTTTTACTACATTTTCTGTTTTCTTCATTTTTATTCGTAACTTGCTGTGTCAATGCACAGGAGAACTTACTAGGGAATCCACCTTGTGTGTAGATTCTCCCTTCCCTATCGTCCATAACAAATGGTCCCTTCTCTTCGCTGTCTTTGGATTATATTTCATGCGAATAGGCAGCTTCAGACACACTAATAATTTTATTATTAACCTCAATTGCATGTTATTTAATACAAGCAAGTAAAAATTGACCTCCTCGGGAGAGCATAAAAGAGAGGAGATGCTAGACAGCAGGTTCAGTGCCTAACTGAGCTAGCTAAATGTAAATTCGTTCAATTAAATATATAGAAATCTTCTAAGATGATGCAAATAGTAACATCTTCATCATCCTGTATCATCTAGAAAGCATCGTCATTTTGGAGCCCTTGTAAACCTTGTGGCGCGTGTGCACAACCACTAAAAAATGCTCGTAGAACATACATAATGCAAACATATGGCTGGTGAAGCCTGGAAATGGTATGGCTCAGTACTACTTCAGGAGAAGTGATACCTTTTTTCGTTAGGTGCGTACGCAAGAAGGTGTGTCAAAATTTGCACTTTTTCCTTTCCTGGTTATCTATCATGGGGCTTAGGAAAAGAGTCATGGGGCTTAGTGAGAGAGTCATGGGGCTTAGGAAGAGAGTCATGGGGCTTAGGAAGAGAGTCATGGGGCTTAGGAAGAGAGTCATGGGGCTTAGGAAGAGAGTCATGGGGCTTAGGAAGAGAGTCATGGGGCTTAGGAAGAGAGTCATGGGGCTTAGGAAGAGAGTCATGGGGCTTAGGAAGAGAGTCATGGGGCTTAGGAAGAGAGTCATGGGGCTTAGGAAGAGAGTCATGGGGCTTAGGAAGAGAGTCATGGGGCTTAGGAAGAGAGTCATGGGGCTTAGGAAGAGAGTCATGGGGCTTAGGAAGAGAGTCATGGGGCTTTGGAAGAGAGTCATGGGGCTTTGGAAGAGAGTCATGGGGCTTTGGAAGAGAGTCATGGGGCTTTGGAAGAGAGTCATGGGGCTTAGGAAGAGAGTCATGGGGCTTAGAAAAAGAGTCATGGGGCTTAGGAAGAGGTCAAGTTCCAAGTGTAAAATCCTTTCGGTGTACATTCCTAAAATAGTTCTCAATTTCAGCGACCATAATTATTCTTGTGCATAATGCAATACCTAAAGCTTTCAAAAAGTATACACAGCAGAGACATAAGCTTCGTTTACCGATTCAGTCTTCGGGCCGACGCTCCATTTTCAGGCGCTCCAAATTTCTCCTAACCGAAGCTGGTCGGCCAATTAATTAGCACGACCGGAGCACACAAAATTCTCATTAAACCATAACGAACTGAAACCATTTTCAATTCTACACATGGACTAACTAAACTGCTTATACACTTGCCTCAAATTTCGCATTTCTAAAGTTATGTCGAAGAGATGTCAAAAATATTTACTCTCTGAAGCCGGTATTAAGTTAGACTCGACTTGGGAAAGATGAAAAGTTAAATATTTGAATATACTCCCATAAATTATGATTGCTCCAATGCCATGCAGTTCGACTCGATGCTTCCCCTCTGTTTTTGATGCGTACTTAGATTTGTGGACGCATTTTAATTGCGCGGACGTCAAGTTAACGGAATAATATCAGTTTTTCCAACGTGCTGTTGAGTTCAAACATTATTCGGCCTGATTCAACTTCAAAAACCCGTTTTCATTTTCATTCACGAGTTCTAGACTCAGATTTTTGAGCGGTATGTACCTCGTGACACATGACTATCGCCAGCCAGAATATCGAGTAACTTGAAGAATAATTCTCTAGCGATAATTTCTGCGATACTGTTATAAAATTATTCAAATGGAAACGGTGTTTGGGCCCATGGTAAAACTTCGTCTGTCTTCGAAAATCAGGTAAACATTTAGACAAAAAAATGCGACCTCTTCACTAAATACAAAAATGATGAAAGAAACACAACAGCTTTTCAATAAGAAACGAGTTGGCTCGAGGACTAAACAATTGATCCAAAAATTGTTTGGACCCAACATTATCCCGCTGTAGTCCTTTGACTCCGACCTTACTGCAGAACAGAGAACAAAATTAACATTCAATGCTCATTGAATGTTAATTTTGTTCTCTGTTCTGGAGCTTTGTTCTGGAGTGTCTTCCCCACTGTCTTCAGACACTGACTGATCGTGTGATGGCCCCTTAGGTCGGCCAGCGACCAATCTGAGGTACTAGAGACCTCAAGCTTTGCATGCCGCTGACATTGTCGTCCCAGAGCGTAATTCACTTATCAACAAAGACAGGTCATCATCGGAGGTGTAAATTCTGGCCGGCCTCGTCTCCAATAGCGGAAAAAACGCTGAAGGAATGCACCTTCAACGAGCGTTTCAATCATGAGAAATGCGGTAACTGAGAGCATCGTGCACTCGTGAAATAGTTCTCTGTTAGAAGTCTTACCCCTAACTTGGACTGACTTATGAGCTGTCAAAAGTTTTTTGAGAGACATTCAATAAAAAGAGAACTACGGTTACTGTAGTTTACGTTTAATTCCCATTAATATGAATTTTCCTTGGCTTTCTCCAATCCTGAAAAGCTGATATGTGGCCGTTTTGACTAGACAGTCATGTCCTTCAGTTGCCAACGCAGAAGCAGGAGCTTTGAGAACGTTCCGTTCGCATAAAAGTAGGAGCCGAAACCAGGATAGGTGGATGGAAATTCAAGTAGCTTTGAGGAAAGGAGAAGATGAGTGAAATACAAATTTAGGGTATGGCAAGTTCATCAAAGATTCAGTATTTTCAACGTTCGCAGAACATATTTGAGCGTATTGCAGGATCCATCTGGTCTTATGGAGTGGTGACAGGACTAAAGAGAGTTTTGACGAGCTTCATCCGTAGAGTTACGTCCTGTGTGCCAAGGAATTTCGAGAACAAATTTTCATAGCACAAGTGGCGTGCTCACATATGGGCGCGCATCACGCCAACTCACATCTTCTGTCTTTAATGGTTTCTCATTTGCGACACTGTCGTGCGTACAGTAAAATGTTCACCTTTTGTTACATGTTAGCTAGCATTTGATAAAGCCGACGTTCAACCTTCTGAATCGAGGATTAAACCTGAGATTGCCAGAATTTTGCTATCCTTCGTTGAAGCCGCCAACATTCAGGGAAATTTGTTGGCCCCAAATGAACTTTGTTACTAATTAAGAAATCGTGGGTTTCGCAAACAAGTCGGTGAAATGAGAAACATAAACTTCGAGTAAGAGACAAATATTCTTAGAGGAATTCAAGTTCTGCGAATGTGAAACTATGAAATGACTCCTTGACGTGTTTCAAGTTCTAAAAAAAGAGCAGTACAAATCATTCCAACAGCTTCCTGGTTTAAATCGGCCAACCGAAAAATTTAGTATTTTTAGACGCGAGTAAAGATTTTTTACACAAATCCTCCTCTTACAAACACGGTGTTGTCGACAGTAGCCAATGCAAGGGCTTTAACCAAGCTCCGATCGAGCGTAATTGTTTGCCTCGATCCATAAAGTTTTACGGCCATTCCGACATGAGCTGATGAAGTCGAGCTGCGAATTGCCCGCAGTTTTGCACGGCCTGCTGGGAGCCCACGAGCGATCACCGTGCTAAATTCAGCGTGGAAGCCAAACAAGGTGTTGGCGCTACTGAAGAAGTTAGAGAAATAATAATAAATTGGTAGAAGAAAATGAGATGACAGGAGATCCAAAAAGCGATAGGGCTTTTTTGTGGTCCCTCATGGCCTCTCCGTACGTCTGGTGTTGAAAGAATATAATTCAAACACCAGGTGTGTGAAAGAACAAAATTCAGATATCAGGTGTGTGAAAGAACAAAATCCAGAGGCAGGTGTGTGAAAGAACAAAATTCAGACGGCAGGTGTGTGAAAGAACAAAATTCAGACGTCAGTACTGTGATAAAACACTGACTTCACAAAAATCAACTTGCGGGAGACCCTGACTGCGTGTGGATATACATCGAGAAACACTGACAGCGTGTGGGTACACATCGAGAAACACTGACAGCGTGTGGGTACACATCGAGAGACACTGATTACGTATTTCGACACTGCGAGAGAAGAACGTTGAATGTTACATTGCGTATCAAACGAGGAAAATATTGATAGTTCTACACAAATTGCGCATCAGGTAGCCTGCAAAATAAACGACATTTTTCCTATTTCTTCACCATAGATGGTCAACAAATGAGAATACTTTCTGTTAATAGCAATTGTCAACTAAATTAGAAAATGCCGTTCGGGCAGAAATCACGGCACTAACTCTCATGCCTTATGGTCCTACCCGTGTTATCGTAATGCAACCTAAATTAGCCATCCAATTACTGTAAGCGAAAGGCGGCTACAATTAGCGGGCTTTTTGATACACTGAGGTCATTCCTGTTATAAAAATACTAGCAGATGTGCTCTGACAAAACTGGTGGGACAGAAGATGTTACTTTTTTAAGATGCCTCCGTATTCACGGTAAATGTTACATGAAATAACGTCATTTTCAGTATCACTGATACGGGCTGCCTCATCTGACAGTCTCGCTATCAGTTTAGGGTTAAGGACCCGGGAATTTACTTCTATCTAAATACTTAAGAGCGTGACACAGAGGCGAACCAACCACCCAAGCCAGCAAGCACCAACCGTGTATTACTTGTGTGCACTTTGAAAACGACTTTTGTGTGAATTGTCGAAAGTTTGGTCAAAATTAAATCTAAAAATCCGGGAGATGTTTTTCAATGAGCAGCATAACTTGAATCCTGGACCCTACTTCAATAATCAAGAAACTGTGTATTACAATATTGTGGAACATGTATAATATGAATGCATTCATACAAGGATTACAGCCTTGCGTAGACACTGTGTCAGCGTCCAATACACATACTCACGAAAAAAAATTTAAATCGCCTCATTAATCATAACCAACACAACTCATAATCAACATTGGTCCATGTTGTCTCTCGGTCCCCTAACATCACTTCGAAGGCCTAAAAATCGCTCTCATATTTTAGACAACTTCAAATAGTGCACTAACGAAGTTGAACTACCTGAAGTTAACCTAGCTAAAGCGTACTTAATCCGACCGAAAAATTGCACCAATATTTTAGACACGTTAAGTTAGCAGCTCGTGTTATTCTTTGAGCACGTGTTATTAAACTGTGTTACTTATTCGTGTTATTTAATTATTCTTAACTTTTTAAGTAAACGCAGCCGTGCAACGTGACTCTTCTGGTGTTGCCATCCCGTACCCACTACGCGGCTGTGACCGAAATATGGACGGACGGACGGACAACTCTCATCATGGAAAAAATAGCGAAAAATGCAGCACATCAGGAAGGCGCGGTATGGTTGATGCATCTGTAGTGCACCTTTCTATCACTATTAATTAATGCTTAGAGCTGAGGATATGGTTCAGGCCATATTTTAGAGTGAAGAAAAGTAGTTTAAAGGCAAAAATTTTAATTGTGTGACTTTGGATGCAAGGCTACCGAATACATTCCTATGAAATCCTTTAGGATATTTTATGAAGATAGCGTCCAACGCTCAGTGCACAGTTGCAAACCTTAGGTCGAACTTATCGACATGAGGTAGAAGTTCTCAGAGAACTGTGAAGTCGAGTGGTAACAAGACTTTATTTTCGTTTACTTATTGATCTGTCGATCGTAATTACAATGTGGTTTACAATTCATTAACCTTACAATCTATTCCATAAATTGTCGTTGGTTAGTAAGCGAAATCTACTTCATGTTCCTTTGTCCCGTGCCACGCCCATCCAACGTCGCCTTGCCTTGTTCGTGGGATGTTCTTGCTGGGATCAGTTCAAATATTATCGAATTTTCAAATTTTTTACTCGGCTCATTTTCCATCGGGCTTGCACCATGTCTGTCCATGGAGTCGGCCGTCATGCGATTGGTCGAATGACCGATTTTCACCATCACAAAACACAAAAAAAAGGTCGTGCGGGAACGCGTACTAGCGCGAGTTTCGTACGGTCTACCACCTCCAGACATCTCTTTGTTAACGAAGTCCCTCGGTTAGTGAACACGCATTAAAAATTCGAGCTGTGGTAAGGAACAGTAACATAAAACAGTGACAAAAATAAAAATCGAACTGCGATCATTTCAGCGCGGCTCAAAAGCAAAAATGATATTAAGGATACTAGAACTTAAGAATTCATAAACCAAACATAAAGAATTCAAAAGAATTCACCTGCTTCAAATCGGTGAAACAGACAAAAAACGACACGAAAATGAACGTAAATTAACACGCAAAACATTCTCTTTTAGAAATGGCGGGCCCCCACGCGGATGATTTCCACAGCCTCACACAAATGATTGTGGTCATTTGTGTGGAAATGCCGAGCCAGTTTGGCGGCCCCTCGGCTTTGGGGAGGCTATGTAAGCTTTCTGACCTCGTCAGCACGTAGGTCCCAACACGCACGATCCCTCGTGTAAGCGTGAGAGGCGCGACATCAGTGTGCATGTAGCGATCCTCTATGTAAATACAGCCCTGTAATCCGCACGGGGATCCTCCTTCCAGCAAACGCAGGGCTCGGCCAGGCGCAGTAGGGTCGACGTGCTTGTATTTTGTCATGATAAATTTGACGCGATGGAAATCAGGCTTTAGCGCGACTGTGGGTAAAATGCGTGCATGCAAGCAGAGGGGAACTCAGAGCCCGCATGCAGTCATTATATATATATANTATATATATATATATATATATATACATGTATATATATAGGTCAGCAACACGCGCAAATCGCAGTAGCTAATTTAAGCGACGAAATGAGTTTTATATCTTTTTATATCTAAATGCGTTTCACATCTACACGAGTCCTATTGTAAATTGCGTGACGAATTATCGGAAAAATGACGAAATATTTATACCTTGATTTAGTGACGTTCTATATCTAAATGCATTCATTATCTTTATTGGGTGACGAAAGTCAGCCCTCACAAACGCCGCTATCTAAAATCAAGTGACGAAAGTCAGCCCTCACAAATCCCACTATCTAAAACAAGTGACGAAAGTCAGCCCTTACAAACCCCGCTATCTAAAATCAAGAGACGAAAGTTAGCCCTTACAAATGCCGCTATCTAAATTGAATGACGAAAGTCAGCCCTCACAAACCCCGCTATCTAAAATCAAGAGACGAAAGTCAGCCCTTACAAATGCCGCTATCTAAATTGAATGACGAAAGTCAGCTCTCACAAACTCCGCTATCTAAATCAAGTGCCGAAAGTCAGCCCTCACAAACCCCGCTATCTAAATCAAGTGACGAAAGTCAGCCCTGACAAATCCCGCTATCTAAATTGAGTGACGAAAGTCAGCCCTTACAAACCCCGCTATCTAAATCGTGCAAACGAATGAACGCACACTTTCCTCAAGTCTATTCAATTACGTTACTTCATGTACTGTTACAGGAAGTTCTAGCGTTGCACTGAAGTCTGAACGATCATAAAATTACTTACCATCACCGTTTAAAACTTAAAAAAGTTACGAATGGACTCATCATGGGGGTACAAAATTCTTATTAAAAAGAACAGCAAAATCGTAGGTAAAAACATACTAATTTCGAATAAAACATTTATTACAGCTTTTGAGTCATCTAGCGTTTATCATCAGCAGATCCGTTAAAAAGAAAATTTTCTATTGAGGAGTAAGGTGTACGCGGATGGTGGTATGCGAACATCTGTCAAGGACAATTGGTGCTTATCATTTCAAGAACAGTTGGTGCTTTTCAGTTTCGGTGCTCAGACTTCGTGCATTTGATAGATAAAAAAGTGCACCATGGACGTAATTTAGCCGATTTTCAAAAAAGCATGGTAAGAAAAAAGGAAAAATTGCATGAGGCATTCAAAGCCGCAGACGTGGAACACCTAAATCTAACAGTTCAAACTTCGTAAAAGTAATTTTTGGGGCATTGTCAAACTGTCGATAAATTTTCCCCTTAACGTTCCTGCCTCATAAACCTTTTAGAAACAGTAACCAAATTTGTACGCTTGACCCCCTCCATCATATGACGATATGATACCATCAAGAACACAACATACAGTGGGTCAAATAAGTATTCGTAACGTTCGAGAAA
>VOMN01022520.1:0-23681 GCA_014899125.1 Orchestia grillus | reverse complement strand
AATATATTGTACATAACATAAAGCGTTAGGTCAGTTCCATTAAATCCCCAATTTATCTTCCTATTTTCTGGCACTACACGCTGTATTTACTTTTTATTACAAAAATATTTACCCTGCCCTTTAATGCCTCCCCTATTTGAAACCTATGTATGGGGGGTTAGGCGACTAGCTGTAGAGGGGTTGTTTACCGGAACCAATCTAGCTGTCTGAGTGGATGACGACTGTGCGCTGTACGCAACGCAATAAATGCATCATTTCACGTGTGCTCTCAGGTATTCAAAATAAGCGATCTTGATTCAAAACCCCTTACTCAGAATACCACCTGGAATAGATATTTTTAAGTATAAATCACATGGTGCACATAACAAGTATAGGTTATTGCGAGGACTTCCGGAAGCTAAAATTTTTCGATCATTTTATGTCGAATATGTTTTGACCACTTTTGAAATCGTCGGCTCCTGAGTGCGAGGGTATCAGCGGGGTATTTCCTGCCTCCTCGGATTCGCAGAGTCCATTTGCAGCCCGCACTTTCCGTGGGGCGTTAATGGCATAAACTTTGTTCCAAGCTTCTGTAATCGCTGTCGCTTTCGCCTGAAGTTTCATCGAAACCTTAATGTCTGATCTCATTTCAAGTCGCGATTTTGGATAGGTCTAAAAAGTAGCTTTTCTAAAAAAGGTCCGTGCTCCACAATAATCTTAGCACAGCAGATTGCGAGGAGCTAACAGTAAACTTAACATTCGGTGGGGACATATTCTGACATGTATATAATCTTGTTAGCTGATTTAGTGAAGTTAAAAATTGATCTGCGCACTTTTTAACGTCCCTTTATACCATACAATCCGAGGAAAAATTCACTTCTTAATTTTGTAATTAACCTGTGAGAACAAAATCAATCGTCGTACCGACGAATGCGTATTTCAAGGTACTCGAAATCATTTAACACTTCACTTCAGCACTCATAAACCAAAAAACATTCCTGCATAACGGCAAGCTTCTTCAATTGGCCCCTAGAAAGAACAGTATGGTCGGAAATGACTTTATATTCCCCATCAGAGACTCCCTGCAGAGAATTATACCCCAGAAGCTCGCAGCATTTATGAGATTTTGCAGATTTCCTCCTTTGTTGTACACTCGGTTCCCGCTCGCAGCGCTAGATCGATTCCAGCGTACAGCCGATCGCAAATCCTGCGTAACTGAACAATAATTGAAATATTTGACATAATGTTATTATTGCAGACTATAGCAACTGAAAATCGAGAAACCAGTGGAAATAATATTTGTCTGGACTAATAACACTTTTGTGTCGTTCAATTAAGTGTGTTTTTGAAAGGTCTTATCCGTGAAGAATAAGTTTTCTATCATATGAGAAAAATAACTGTTACGCTGTCTGTGCATTAAACTGCCGTCTCCAGACTCGCGAAATTTTGAGGGGAAAAACTCAATCAAATCAAACCGTATTCAAACTTATTTTGGATGAAAAATTCATCAGTGAGATATCGATATGAAACTACGTGTACGTATTTCCGTCGAGGATCATGTTCGAGTCTCTCTTGTCTTTGCATTCGAGATTCCATGGGCACCTCAGAGTTCCCCAGACTGCTGCTCAGATTTCGCTGTCGTGCACCAAACGTCGGTCACACCACAATTTTCCTTCCATCGCATAACCTCCTCTCCCGGACAGGACACCCAACTCCAGGTCTTCTTCATGTCGACAAACTTTTTAAGCGGTAGAATTGTCTGTACATGGACCGCGTCGTGAGCAATGCGAATCCTGGAGCTCTTGACGAGAACGTGAATTCCGGAACTTGAATTCCGGAACGTGAATTCCGGAACGTGAATTCCGGAACGTGAATTCCGGAACCTGAATTCCGGAACCTGAATTCCGGGACCGTGAAAACTGGACCGTGAAAGCTGGACCGTGAAAGCTGGACCGTGAATGCTGGAGCGTGAATGCTGGACCGTGAATGCTGGAGCGTGAATGCTGGAGCGTGAATGCTTTAACTTTTAATGAGGTAGGGAGTGCTAGAATATAACACGAGCTCTGAAGTCTCAGGTGTAAACGGGAAACACAAAAGTGGCACCAATGCATCTCAGACTCGAGGTCTGATACCTAGAATAGATCTCTAATTCGTTGTCTTGGATAAATCGAACAATTTGAATAACTAACAATTTTTCAGTAATTATTTTAAAAACAATAGTTGATTTTGACCATTTTACCGAGCGAACTCAGTCCTATACGATCGTGCTGAGAAATTTGTTCATGAGCGACGACTTTTGCAACTTGTTTGGCTCCGAAATTGAGAATACGAAATGAATAAAAAAAAATCCTGAAATTTCCAATTGTTTTCGTTACTCTTACATATGTATTTTACTCAATATGGCTACACAGTACGTCAAAAAGACTTGTCCAGCAACATTTTCAATTTGAAAAGAATCTGTTACAGATTAGTGAAATGGAACGTATCAAGGTTATTGATAGTGTAAAGTTAACATTGAGATTCTACGCTTAGACGCTTAGATTTTCAAGTCACCATCTTCAACAATGTTACAACTGGCCGACGTTCGACGACTGAGTGACAAGAAGAACTTTAGCAGAATTCATTGAATTTGGTTTAAGAACTGAAAAAATCCTGTTTAAGAGCTGATTCAATTGCGAAAGAGAAGCGACATCTTGCTTTAAGATTACAGAAAAGTCCAGTAAATGAAGTCGGGTTAGAAGGTAGCTGGAGTTCTTAATCGAAAAATCTATTCGAATTATCTTCGCACGACTTCTGAGTCGTATTACAGTTGTGAGCTGATGCTCCGTCTTGTGTGGACTCATTTTGATCTCTGAAAGTTTCTGCTAATGCATGCAAAATTTCTTTCAAGCATTATTACTGAGTCAACTGCGCCGTTCACTTGATTTTGCGACATTAATGAAGACTGGCGGAAATTTTGTGCCATTTCATGAAACTGTTCCGCACAGCACAACCCTAGCTGGCTTGCGGCACTTGCAATGGACCCTTACTCCTACAAGATTGTCATCTCATTCCGAAATGCCAAGTGAAGAAGCAACACAAATTCTGTCATTCCGTTAGCTCACAACCGACTCCGCTGTAAAGAATTTTTCGTCCGACCATATAAAATTTATATCAGCGTTACCGGAAATTTTGATTATTTCCTACTCATTGAAAAAATACGTTTCTCTCTGGATGACTGATATGTTGTTTGCGATTTATTTTAAAAGTTTTAAGGTTGCCACGATAGAAACGGAAAATCCTTCCAACAGAGGCGGCCAATAACTGAAGATATGATGCCCCTTTTGCGCTCACTCTTACGAGAGTTTCTTAGCAATCCATTCTGGCGAACGCCACGATTTCTTTAGAGTGAACTGATCATGCGCACCTTGCATTATGTTCGAAGAGGGTTTTTTTTCTCGTGGAAGCTCTTTCGCACATTAAAACTGTTTTACTGCAGATACACACCGGCTCTAAAACAACACTAGGTGGTGAGGCGCTCAGAACAACACCAGAATTTTCCCCCTTGCTCCTTGTGAACGTCATTGTTGAGTAAATGTTTGCTCGCTCCAAGCTATCTCGGAATGGAAATTGTAAAACAAAAGGCATTTGAAAAACATTGTTCTAAATATTTTACGACGTAAATTGCAACGCTTTCAAAACTAGTTGAATAATAGTGGGGCACTCGGTGCATTATGCAATCTTAAATGTGTTAGGTGAATTTTCGGAAGCGGGGCCAAGCCGGGATGAGAATATACATAAGGAAACCCAGACGCTCTGACATTACAGCAAAACAATTAAAAATCCAAATGAGATGATGGGCGATAGTCAAGTATTCGGAGCTCGCCCCTTCACTTAAAAAACAAATCTCCGTAATTGCCAGAGTTGCGCGTCTGCATATCGTGAAGGAATTCAAGCATTCCTCCGAGAGCGGAAACTAAAACTTTGTTTTTTTTGCGTCTCGTTGCCCCGACCACAGACGCAAGACCAAAATAGAAGACCGGTCGCGTGCTTCCGTTCTTTTTCTTCCTAGTTTTTTTCTTGATGCTTAACGGAATCACCGCCGCGGCATCTAGTCTTTCCGTGAACTGCCACCGGCGCTGCAAAAACGGGCTGTGTGTCTCTCGATCAATTTGTATTGGGTGCGTTTTTCTACCTTGATTGGTTGTAACGATCATTGCTGTGCTAACTCTTACCTTTTTTTGCACTCCCCTAATTATGATGCGCTTTTTTAGCCGGCGCCGCGGCTGTGCTAAGTTTTAATATGTCAAAATGGCGTATAATTAGTTGAGATTATCGTGTTCTGGGTCTTGAGATGAGCAATAATAGAGCTTCAATTGTAGTTGTAGCACTAGTTTCCTTGTTATTTTCTTCTATGGCTGCTACTAATTTCTCAACAGCGTGATGACACTATTTTGAATAGAGCGAACACGTTTCTAAAAAATTACCTCCGCATATTCTACACTGTACAGTAGATGCCTGTAGGTATGAAGTATAATTCCTGCTGGCGTTTTAATTGATAAACGTAGTATCTAATCGAGTGTTTTTGTGGTACATTTTTAGCCGTGTAATCTAACGATGGTCCAGGGGCGTTTCCTGGATCATTTTCAGTAAACTTCAGATTTCCGGCATACAGCCCCAAATTATTTTTTGTAACCTGTGACTAAACTCGCTATCGTCTGAGACATGGACTAAAATTCATACATACTAGTATTTCAATGCATGCAATGGACATGGGGAGTGAAACTTAGCATCGTATGTAAAAAGTGAGCAAGCGAGGTGTAGACACTTTTTGTAGTGTCATTAAGCAACGTATAACATTAAAAAATAGAGAAATATTGACTAAATTTTTACTTATTATTACGATAAGAAATATAATCATGTAACTCCATTTTCCGCTCAACTACTGTCTTGAACACTCAGAAGCAAACAGGTTGAGTCGAGCAGAGCTTCATCTTGAAAAATCGAGTGATGGCACTCAGCCTCCAATGATGAAGACTGACTAAAAATTATTCACTGTACGAATAATTCACAACCACCAAAATGACCGCATGTACGCAAAATCTACGCAACACTTCCCTGTGGAAACCGACATCTGTATTGGATTAAGGTGGTGTGACCTAGATAGGGTAGGAAATTCCGCTCGTATTCACCGAAGAAGGATTAAAGATATACCAGCAAACATATTTCAACTTATTGAAGAACAATTTGATTCCTTGGATACCCTCAACATTCGGTGAATCTGGAATTACTCTTCAAAAAGATTGAGCCCCCTCTCAAGCCGCTAACCTTGTTCAAAATTATTGTAGGCACGATATGGCTTGTTTCTGGTCCAGTCAGCTGTGGCCTTTCTCTAAACCCCATGGACTTCGATGTGTGGAGCATTCTTGAGAGTGAGCATGTTCATCCAATCATCAAAATGTTGATGCTCTTTAGGCTAAACTTGTGTTATTCCGAGAAGATAAGCTCTCCGGGCAAGAAACTAGTCACCTATTGTTTTTCGAATGTCCTGGTGGTTCTCGAGCTGAGAAGATGTGAATCCCACAATATAATAATAGCCCTGTGTTGCTTGGTTGGTTGATCCGTCCTGCTTTCTGTTACGCTCAAAGGATTTAGATGGCAGAAAATTCCCGGGTCTGTACTTCTACCTAACCAGCAAGACTGTCAGAAAAGGCAGTCGGTGTCAGAGATACTGCAAAAACAATATTTCATGTCAGGTTTAGCGTAAATAAGAGGGCATCTTCAAAAATTAACATCATTTGTCTTTGAGACCCGCCATTTTTGGCGAAACGCGTCTACTAGTGCATAATGATACCGAACAGAAATTGCACAGAGGCTCAGGGGCACCAACAGCACTCAAATGGTTACGTCCTTATTGCGCGGTGTTGCGTTCACGTAACGATCCCTGAACACTTCTACTGTTCACTAAATGTTAAGGGTGATATTGAACAGTCATTTTCTAGGGCAATTACCGTTCAAGGGGTGTTCAGGATAGGCAATAGGGTTAGGTTTATTTGACGTATGCTATGGGTACTGGCGACCTCAGGGAGGCACGGTAGGTTACCTCAGCTGCAGCTAAAGACTTCAAGGACTTCTGTCCTTCATGATTTAATCTCTTTTATCATTATTTCCTTCAATTTGTCACACCTTCTATGCTACCTCTTCTTTGTCCTTTTCCATTTCATTATCAACTTGTTTTTACGAGCAAGGGATCCTGTGTGGGAACACATCTTCTGCATAGATTCCCCGTTCTCTACACCAAATGGTCCCTCCTGTCTCGGTGTGACATAGCGAGTCCCTGAAGCGTCGCAATCTCCACCATTACTAATAACCTATTACAATTCCAGCACCATTTATTAAAAATTATAATTTCAATGTAAATTGTTTTTTGAGCGCAGAATACATCATTCCAGCACTCTTGAGGACTCGTGTTCACCCACAGTTTTCGTTTCGTTTCAAAAATGTCTCGAGTTGTCCAGTGTAGAATTACGCCCTACTTGCACTCCATCGATATGCTACATCGGCTCGAGGTACGCAAGACAACAGTCGAATAATGAACCAATATTGTTCGAGGCAATAATTAGTTTATAAACGAATCTTCCGGCTTGATACAACGTCCATGCTGAAATAACTTTGGACAATCGTAAAATGTACTTTCTTCTGTACATTTTTTGCACCCATGCACCGCATATTCAGGTTCGCGTGAACACATGAACTGAATCAGACTCCAGCAAAAAGCCGCCATGACCTGTTTCACACGCGTGGGTAACGAATCCTGATGACCTAAAGCACGTGACGCTGCCCGAGGGAGCTCAGAATACGATACCGAGCAGCTTGTGTGCCCGGAAACGATCCTAAAAGGATACACAACCGCTGTTGCTAATAGCTTTTAACTCTAGACTGGAAACCCTCAATCTAAGGTTACGTGAAAGAAAAACTCGTAGTTTGAAATCCGTTGGAAAAATGGTAGTCTAACGACGGGGTATGGGAAACACGAGGTATCCATCATGGAGTTAAATAACTTGCATTCTTGTCATGGAATTGGTCAATAGTTTCCCCTCATTAGTGGTTCAGCTTCATGCGTTTTGTCAAAGGATCTAAATTAATATCACGATCAAGGGAGAACTCTGTATCGCTGTACAAACTGCTTTGAAGATTTGACTTTTTTTGTGCTTCTTTAAATTAATTCGTCTTGCAGAATAGTTCTTCTTTATTACTCTCCAAAAACTGTTACTCTCTAAAAACTGTACGTATGAAACTTCCGGTCTGCCACCACAGCTTACCTATGTGAATCTCACAGTGGTTAGGGCAAATTTGAACACCTCAGTTGGCAGCAGACACGAGGGAGAGCATTATATGAAACAGTCATGTGTAGTACCGTAGAGTTTCGGCTCGTTTTATAAGCCCTGCTCTCTACGCCTGGTGTCGGTACCTGGTTGAACAGTCCCTGCTTCCACACTTCATTTACCACCACAGACTCGAGTTCAAATCCTTCCGGGAATTTATCTGCCGCAATTGCACTTGAGATTCCAAGGCTTTCATTAAAGCCAAGCACTGAGAGAGCCATTGACCTTCCCGCTTCATGTGAGGATATTGTAAAGTTGTTCAGTTCTATGTTAAACCGACAGCATGATCGAGACCAGCTGGAATTTCAAGTTTCTTTCCTCTTCATTGCATGGCTGAAGTTCTCGTTGCAAGTTTACTCCTAGAAAAGAGGTGGAGTAGGATTTCATTCGCCTCTTCATGATCCCTTCCATCACTGCCTTCCCTATCTGTCATGCCTGTAGAATACGTTCGCATTCCCTGAGAGGCGTGAATGTATACAAGATATACATAGGTGATATACACAAGAAAAATAGTGAAGTATGTTTTATTGTATAATATAACATATACAGTACAATCTCATTGTGCTGAAATTGCATTACATGGTGCAATACAATTTCATACATGATACAATAAATCTCAATAGAATGGTCTCCATTGCATCATATATTTCTTATCCAGCTCTTTGTCGTCCTCTGTCGAGTGCAGGAATGCTAAGCCTAAAAATTTTATTCATTTATTCAGGTATGATGACTTATTTTAATTGCAAAAGAGTTGCAAACATTGCGAACTTCTTCCGTGTTGGTGTGCAAAAAATTAGAACTGCATAGCAATTTTGAGTACAACTTTTGTCTACACTGAAGTCGCTGGTTTAATTTTACATAAAAATAATTTTTTATCTAATAAGTTTTCAGCAAGAAATCTCATCGGATTTTAACCAAATCCACGAAAATATCGAATCTCAAAAAAGTTTACCACTATTTCAACTCAAAATAATAGAAGCACTAACGTAGAAACTATATAATCAACGTGAACTCAAACGTAGGTGTGAAACTCGCACTTTGTCGCATCGCTGTTTCCGTTATCATTTTGAACGGAAGCTCTGTTATTCCTCCGATTGAGCTAACAACAAAGCGGCAAGTTGGGTTAATATTTACTCGAGACTCGTATCATGATTTGAGAAAACATATTTCTTACTGCTTCAAGTGCAAACTGAAACTGGAACGCTATAATTTTACTCTTGAGAAAGAGAAGATTGAAATATAGTACTAGACCGTTTTTCAACACTAGTTGGAAATAGCGTTAACTTAAATATGAAGGTAAAAATAATGAGCTCCTCTCGTAAGAGTGTACAAATACTGTCTGTCCTAGTCATCTCATCTTGGAGATTTAGGTTCATCCTTAGCATTATCAGTACCCACTGCAGAATCAGCTCCACAAGAGTCTATAATGAGTTCCATTTTGGAGTTAAAGATAAATCTACATTTTCTCTTCGCTCTCGTAGGAGACGCTAGACGTGTCTATTCTTTTGTTGCTCGCTTCCTGTTCCTGTCTTGCCTTCGTCGTCTCGAGATGTTCCCGTCTTGCCTTCGTCGTCTCGAGATGTTCCCGTCTTACCTTCGTCGTCTCGAGGTGTTCCCGTCTTACCTTCGTCGTCTCGAGGTGTTCCCGTCTTACCTTCGTCGTCTCGAGGTGTTCCCGTCTTACCTTCGTCGTCTCGAGGTGTTCCCGTCTTACCTTCGTCGTCTCGAGGTGTTCCCGTCTTACCTTCGTCGTCTCGAGGTGTTCCCGTCTTACCTTCGTCGTCTCGAGGTGTTCACGTCACCCCTGCGGCTATATAGCGAGCTGGGCGAACCGTTACGTACACGGACGACCAAAAGATGATGTTACTGATTTTCAACGTAGATTTCTCGAAAATTACAAGATCAATTCATTTGAAAGTAAATCTGGATTGACCTGTTTGCATTAACACGCCCATGTATGACGGGCACCTGTATGGTGGTATCAATGCAAAAGCTGAGCCAATTTATTTCGAGCGTAGAAATCGGTAAGATTTTCTCGGCAGCGCCCGCACAAGGACGTTTGAATTTGACGCCGTTGTAGGCCTCGAATTTTACCCTTAACCTAATTTTGTCCTATACGCATGACACTCACGTAGCACTAGAACGTTATTTTACTGCTAATATTTTCATAATAACCTTGATTGTCATAACAATGATATAAATAGTAACGTTTGGAAAAAATATTCGTAGTCATCAAACTGTGATGGAAAGTTCTCATATGGCGAGATTTGATTCGCATAATAAACAAATGAGGCATTTAACGACCCATCTTTTATCCACATGTGCATGTTCACGAACTAACCCCATGCGCAACGGCACGCTTCCTGTGACACCAGCTCTCATCGCCTCGGAAGGAGCCTAAGGTACATTGAGCCGTGGCATGGCAACACGTCGCCTAACCACACTCTAACTCGCCAAATTTGATGAAATTCAACGCAGAAATTTAGTTCTCCCCCTGGGGTCCGTGGTCCTCCAGGGATGTCGAAGCGATTTCGATCGCTCCTCTGGGGAGTCACCAAATCATATTGTTAATTGCATCTTTCTGTACACGTAGGCGACACATAAGCCTGAATCCTGCAGCGAATGATATGCCTTACCTTGTAAATTATCACTGGACTGCTGCAAGCCATTTAAAATTTGCGCAAAGACCTCCTGAAAAAGTCTTGTCTTAGGTTGAGAACCACTGATGAAGAGAATCTGCTTACAGTAGTACAGCGCCGTAATTAGCGAGTCCTTGGCGTACGAAAGCTTTATTTATCGATAATTCTTATGAGGCAATGATAGAAATGCAGGTTTTTTCCTGCATCAATAAGACACGAAGGTACCGATTTCTGGTTGACTTATTACTAAAATTTACTAGTCGTGAATTAGGGCGCTTTACTGCATTAATACTTAGTCTTTATTCAGTGAACGTCTTACATGTTTCGAAAAACAGCTTCATTTAGTGATCTCGACGTTGCTACGAACAAATCTCAAATCTTTCGCAATTACCAAAACGCCGTAGCGACCACCACTAAAAACACCTCCAGTACAAAAAAAAACTCATCCAAAAAGACCCTCGCAGCCGCACAGCAATCGGTGGAAGGCAGCGCTTGTCAAGGTTCTCGGGCGCTCGCTAGTTGTCTCGTCAACTTGCAATTTTATTGCGCCACTGAAACCTCTCGTCAAGCTTACAATGGGCCTCAAAAAGCCTCTCTCGCCCCACTTAAAACCCCCTTAAGAAGCCCTTATTCCCCCACTAGGGCCCTCTCGACACCCTCCTCGAACGCTTGTCGTACATCGAAGCATCATCCCTAGCTTACCAGGAGTTCAGCGTCGCTTAGTCGCCGCTAAAATCTTCAGTTTCTTCTCGAGATCGGAAGTGCTGATGCGCAAACTCGCCTACTGATAAAAAGTTATAGCCTCGTTTGTACGGTGAATTCTTTCTCCTCCGGCGAGTAACTGCGAAATTTTCTTGCAGTAGTTTTTCCTGCCTGAATGGCTGAGTCATTGCGAGGGCCCTTCAATGTACTTCCCAAACACATTCCATTCTCATCATATTTACCTGTAC
Organism: Orchestia grillus; assembly: GCA_014899125.1. Taxonomy (NCBI): domain Eukaryota; kingdom Metazoa; phylum Arthropoda; class Malacostraca; order Amphipoda; family Talitridae; genus Orchestia; species Orchestia grillus. The sequence goes on along the minus strand of VOMN01022520.1, from coordinate 12,749 downwards.
TCGTCCTTTTGTTGCCCTTATTTATTTGTAGTGGCGATACATAAAGAAAATTTCTTTTAATGCAATCAGGGCGTCATGGAAACATTTCATACGTCGAATCTCGCGATTTCAACGGACGTATAATTAGGTGTTGAAGGAAAAATTATTTGCGTATTTTCCTACGAAGGCAGGCGGACGGCAATTGTCCAACGCATTTGGGCTGCGGGGCACCTCGGGAAATGTGCACGGCGCTTTCCTTACAGCTCTGGGGACTGCTGAATGGTATGGGTGCGAGATTATGTGTGCGTGTTGGTGAAGACGTGTGCGTGTTGGTGCAGACTTGTGCGTGTTGATTCAGACGTGTCCGTGTTGGTGCAGACGTGTGCGTGTTGGTGCAGACTTGTGCGTGTTGATTCAGACGTTTGAGTGTTGGTGCAGACTTGTGAGTGTTGATGCAGACCTTGTGTGTGTTGGTGAAGACCATGTAAGTGTTGGTGCAGACGTGTGAGTGTTGATGCAGACCTTGTGTGTGTTGGTGCAGACCATGTGAGTGTTGGTGCAGACCTTGTGAGTGTTGGTGCAGACCTTGTGAGTGTTGGTACAGACCTTGTGAGTGTTGGTGCAGACTTTGTGAGTGTTGGTGCAGACCTTGTGAGTGCTGGTGCAGACCTTGTAAGTGTTGATGCAGACGCGTGTGCGAGGAAGCTACCAGGGCACAGACTGCACAGGCACAACCGCCGCATTCGTCTCCTAACTCGAGCTCGTAATGCCGACGCAGAAAATTGCAGGTTATTTGATCTCGTTTTCAAGTCTCTCTACATTTGAAGCTCGGTGATTGTATACGATTGCGCTTCCCTTCACAATTTTGCAAATTCAGCCAAACATCGAGCGCCTTCAACGCATCTAATCAAGTGCTGTTCCCGGTCGGATCGGAGACAGACAGTGTTGAACACTGGCGTCGTAGAAGCGGGCTGGTGACAGCACAGACCGAGCAAAACATGGTTGTTGTTCGCATAGGCCTAGAAAAAGACGGAAACGCAATGGTGAGTTGAATACCCTATTCTAGAGTGCGTTGCCGGAGCAGTGGTCCATGTTTGACGGGAAAATCTCGAGATGAGGAAGGTCTGCCACGGAGGAGTGTCGCATTTTCCTGCGTAAGAAGAAAGTTACTGCGGAGAGAATCGCGCTCCAGAAATCCTGTCTGGAGAGGCTGTTTTACTTTAAAACAATAAAGAATAATGATGTTTAAACATAAATAAAGATGATAGGGAGCGGTTAGGGTTCTTTTCAGTGTCCAGCTGATGCCTGAAGAAGGCTTAGTGATCTGAAAGCGAGCCTCGCCCAATGGTGGCAAAATTGCAAAATATTTCCATCCTAAAAAACAAATGTTATGTTTTTCCTCTGTATCTTGCACAACTTTTTTTGTGGAGGTGGCATGGACACAAAACTTCTGTTCCAAGTACTACGCATCAATCTATGTGCTACTCACGAGTACATACTACTGGTACTACTCACGAGCACATACTACTGGTACTACTCACGAGTACATACTACTGGTACTACTCACGAGTACATTCTACTGATACTACTCACGACGACGCGGGACTTGAGTAAAACTCAAGAATGGGCTCCCTGGCTCCTTTCTGTTGCCTAGTTATTTTACTACTAGTTTGTTTCCCTTTCTTGAAATGGAACGAAACGTATGTCCACCTTGCACATGACCATAATCCATACCACCCCGCTGCAATGGCCGCTCCATATCCTCGTCAAGCTTACCTGAACGTAACGTAAGCTCGAACGTGAAGTCCTGATCAAATAACTCCTTATGACATTTTGATCAGACCAGAGCTCATCAAACGATGAGCAAGATTCAAATCGAGTTGGTCACAAAAATGAAAATCGCCTCGATTCGTAGTCGCTAGCTTTTTTATAGTGTTCCTTAGCTGGGTTTCCAGCAGTGTTCCTTAAAAATACAAATACATATGGAATGTATATTGAAGATATCGAACAAGCGAGGACTACGTAGCCTTCATCATGTTGTTTTAGTACACTGTAAATAAAGATATATAGACCGACTCTGGAATTGCTCGTCGGAGCTACTGGGGTTGGACAAAATAATGCCAAGTGTAGTAATAATACTTCAATTTGTTTTAACCTTTGTTATACGGATATCCGTTTCAAATCATCTAGTTTTTTTAATTTAGATAAGTTTAGTTCTAAGATTTAATTCTTATTTTTTTCGATCCAAATGTATAATAAATTGAGCTAAGGTGAATATCCTAATTCAGTAAGAAAAAAAGCAAATTGTTAGAATCGGTAGGGTTTCTACACGTCAGCTCGTCCTGCACTGAGTGAGAGGGTAAAGCTGACCTTGTCAATTACCTTCTTCCATTGGTGCGTCTACCAGACCTGGTAATCTCTATACAAACCCATCCAACCTCCTCTATTTCGGTGAAAAAAAGGGGTTTCCTAATGGCGGCTCTGCAATTATATCGGCTTTGTTGAGCTCATGGTCAACAGTTTAGGCCGAAACGGAGCAGGTTAAATGTTTATTTAATTCTCTCAGCAACGGCAGTTGCCTGGTAATTTCTCACCTCAATGCGTTTGAGCCCAAAAAGGCTTCTTTTCCGGATAAGAGAACTCCAAAGTTCTCCCGGAATTCTCTTATTGCTTGAGATTTTCGCCTGCTTCTGAAATTCTGATGTAGTAGCTCTTGTGAACACAAGAATTTAACTGTTCCTGACGCCGATGCTATTCTGATTCGAGATCTCAGGGTTTGCCCCCTCGAACTCAGCGAGGCAGAGCATCAACGGTTACTTCCGGCCGCTGTAACATCTGAAGATAAAATAAATGATAGATGAGATGCATACACCTATCAAAAATGAAAATAATCCATCAACAGGAATTTGGAATCGATATTCGCAACATGAGGGCTCATTGAAATACCGAACAAACATCTCTACAGTTTATATCATCTTTAACAACCTTTGTACATGTACAATATATTCTTGAGCTATAAGATGTGAGGTCTTGTGATGCTTGATCTGCTAGTGAAAGCTACTTTGAACACGACCCGGACTTCAAGTGCCATTACGTTGAGGACGCGACGTTGAGGACGCGACGTTGAGGACGCGACGTTGAGGACACGACGTTGAGGACGCAACGTTAAAGACACGACGCTAGAGACTCAGCGTTGAGGACACAACTTCGCCCTCTGTCAACTTCCCTACGCAAAATCGGAACGATTGAAGAAAGAAACATTTTTCACAATGGTTCTGGTAAATAAAAGGAAAGTAAGAAATTTTTTGAGGGCTAGTGAGCCACCTAACTGCAGCAGCGAACGGAGCAGAATTTACAGAAGCTTCTGAACGTTACATTTTTTGAAAAATTCTTCTTTCCCTTTAGCTCTGAGGTTATTTTTCACGTCTGTAGAAATATTACTTTAGAAACATTACTCGAGTTACCACTATTATGATAAAGGCTACTACTGGTCACATATTGCTCTTTGTTGACGGCACTGACAAACCTTCGACTGTTTGGAAGTTTGTGTGAGAAATTCGCATTCTACTGCTTCACAAGCCAAACTTCGTGTAACGCAGAACGCATTTTTTATCCCGTCAAAACTTTTTCCTCAGACCTCAAAGCTGACGCTTGTGTGTGGCGCAGCACGTCGCTTCGTCCGACATCTGGAAATTGGGTTGGCTGTGGCTCACGCCAATTCATGCGCCAATTGAATCAAGCCGAGTCTAACAAATGCACAACGGCGTCGTTCATCAAATTAGCAATATGGCAACCACGTGTCCCCTGTTCATTAAAGAAGGGCAGAGGAAGGACTTCACCCCGGCCGCTCCCACCAGACTCCACATCATTCATTCAAGCTGTTAATCCGACGGACAGACATCATTATTCACACTGATTTTATGGTCTCTGCGAACCTCTTACAACCTGAAAGCTTAATCCATAAGAAATGCTCATATTTCTCACTGTCGTGCTTGTACTGATTAGTATGCACCACTCCAATGACTTGATTTATGAGCAATGAAGGAAATGTTGCCTCGTAGCCTTTAGTCTGTGAAAATTCAACGAAGTTCTACTTTTAACTGAAAATCTGACATATCTCGTATGAAGTGTTAATGCATTCCGTGTGAGCTGACACAAGTCAGAATAACGCACTATTTGTTGTGTGTAATTTTTTGTTCTATGAAGCAAATCTCATGTACATTGCTCCGAGTCTTTGCGGCAAAATAGTTTCGTTACGATTTCGAATGAATGAACTTGTATTCGACGCGTTTTAAGGTTTGTTGCAGAAACTTTATCAATCGACGATTATTCATGTTTAAATTATAAATTCAAATTATCCCTTACACAACCCGCCTCGGTTGGAAAGCCCTTGCTGTATAAATGGTAATTGTTATAGGAAAGTAATCTAGTGTTCTTTTACGTCACAATAGGCCCGTTTTAAATGAATGGAGCAGTAACTCGTTTTAAAACAGTATTCCTGCACTTTTTGCTCCTGGCGGTGTCAAGATGTTGAATAATGTGAGCCCTCAATCATTTTCAGCTATAAATTTCAAGTGGAAGAAGCGCAAAATTTGTGATAAGCTATATTTTATGCATTCTCTTAGCTTCTTAACGTACTTCTTCAACCATTCAATAACTAAACCGGCGTTTAGATTTTGATAGCATTTTGATTGAGCTCGATGGAATTTTTTCAAGCTCATCTCGTTGCAGTTATTTTATTTTAGCTCAGTGGGAGTTGTTTCGAACTCGTTGGGAGTTGTTTCGAGCTCGTTGGGAGATGTTTCGAGCTCGTTGGGAGATGTTTCGACCTCATTGGTAGTTGTTTCGAGCTCGTTGGTAGTTGTTTCGAGCTCGTTGGGAGTTGTTTCGAGCTCGTTGGGAGTTGTTTCGAGCTCGTTGGTAGTTCTTTCGAGCTCGTTGGTAGGTCTTTCGAGCTCGTTGGGAGTTGTTTCCAGCTCGTCGGAAGTTGTTTCGAGCTCGTTGGGAGTTGTTTTGAACTTGTTGGGTGATGGTTTTCACTTATTTTAGATTAATTTGAGCTTAATATGGTTGATTTAGCGGCACTTGTTATGAGTAACGATCGTGAGCCAAGCGCCAATGTTAAAATCTGACGTATAAGACATCGACTAAGCAACACTATAGTGTTTAAATGGTTAATTATACTTGTAGTTCTAAAGATGTTCAAGTAGCATAATGCTCAATTTCTGGGTACAGAGTGATCACTCCTATTGCACCTTCATGTCCTCTCGTCAGTTGTGTTGTGTCCTCTCGTCAGTTGTGTTGTGTCCTCTCGTCAGTTGTGTTGAGCGAACTTTGTAACTGCTGGAGCAGCGTGAGACGCTCGCGCTGCGCCGGCCGCTTCGTGCTCAAAACAATCCCGAATAGGCCTCACGAGTGCCACAATTGCAGCACTTCCAACGAAACGGCCGTTAACACCACGCAGCTAGCCAAAGAGGCGTTTAATCACGGAGTATAGTACAGAGCTTGCAAAAGTCCGCTTTAATTCCTCGTGGGAGTTTCAGTGGAAATTGAGTGTTAGAGAAATGGAGCGTCAAGAAAACCAACCCCTGGGACTAGGGGCATGGATGATGTAGAATTCAGTCTCGGGTCTGACACTCGGATCTAGCATTTAGATGTCCGGTTCCGCTACTGTGAGGGTGCAGAGTAACATCTCAAATAATTTTGTCAGACAATCCATTATCAATACTGCACTGCACACGTTTGTTTATTTCTTAACGTACTGAACGGCGGAAAAGTGACCCGTTGGTTACTCTCTTCATGTGCAATTAGAATTCTTTCATTAACTTTTAAGCAGGATATGCGGTGTCGATGCAGCATGGATATTGAAGCAATAGGATTACAGTTTTCCGTGTTACATGTAACCAACTCTAAAACGTTAAGGTTTTTCAATGGCTTGCTGATTATGTGAGTGAATAGATCAAGGAGGAATTATTAGACCAACAAAACAATTACATAAGAATAAGTAATTATTGTCATGATCCATTAGCAATCTCCGTAGCAGAATACGGTCATGCATATTCCAGCGCTTCAAAGAGGACATTTCCTTCACCGAAATTATTTAATTCTGAAGCTTCACGTGGGGGACGCGAGTGACTTGCAGACTGTGTCTGTCATGGTCAGCATCCCATCGTGACTAAGAGCCTTCTCCCTCAGTTGTAACCCCACGGTACTCTCAGCAACACTTCCCACTGGAGGCCATTGGGGAATAGCTTTATAGTTGAATAGGTTCTATGCATATTTCTCTCTCTCGTGGGAGAGGCTAGCATTGCTTGCTGCCGACCTCCCACACAAGTCCCGTCGCTGCTTTGTTGGCCTATTTATTTTTTCCATCGTTATCGCATGCAGATGCTCTTCGTCAGAGTCAAGACACTCGTGCAATCGATAAAGATTAAAGTTCTAAGTATGCTCATGATTTATTAAACAATGTTGAATTCATTCGCTGAGTTCACCTCATACTGTAGATTACCGTTTGATTTACCGAAAAATTGAACTATTTTAAGAAGTAAATCATGAATTACATAATAAGACGCTACTGAAATTAAGCATTCAGTTCATCAATCCAAAGCTCTCGCAGAAAAGCACGAAGAGCAGTTGGCGCTGTGCAATTTCTTGATGGAAGGATTCCATCACTAATCCATCCTGATCCGCTCAATTGGCATGCCTCCTATCGCGAGTGTTGCTCAAACATGCTTCGCTTTCTGCTGGAAATACACTTCGTTCTTTGTCCGGAGATACCACGACTCGTCTCGCACGATGTTGTGTCATCACAAGACGTCTCGAGCGACCGACGTTGTCTGCCCCAGCTCTGGAGAGACCAAACCTTCCTGAAGAAATCGACCTTCCCAAAAACGAAAAGCAGCTGTCGTTAGTGTTTCACTCGCGCTTGAAAAAGACTTCTCTCAACTTGAACTGAAATTTATCATTTATATCTCAGCCGAATAGGAAATCCTTCTTGGAATAGCACGCAATTGTGTCAGGCTTTGAAGTCACTTTTTAATAGTTTCGAGAAGTGTAGAGTAGCCTAAATTTTCATTAGTTTTGGTTTCGTTTTCACCTAAATCATTATTTGGTAAAGATATTTTTGATATTCATCAATTGTTCGATTCTCATTAGCGTTCATTACTTCACATTCTCACTATCGAGTTCTGAACTTCAAAGGAAAATTGATCAATCAGTTTTTCCACAATTTGTGGGACCTGGTATTGCTGTCAGTTGTGCGATGCACAGCACTCGCGAGTTGATCGCAGTAATGGGTACAGGTACGTGTGCAGTAGACTGGAGTAATGAACACAGGTACGTGTGCAGTAGACTGGAGTAATGGACACAGGTACGTGTGCAGTAGACTGGAGTAATGGACACAGGTACGTGTGCAGTAGACTGGAGTAATGGATACAGGCGCGTGTGCAGTAGAAAATGTTGCATTTCAAATTCAAATGATCTGCTTGTGTTAATCAAAAGCCCCAGTATTCATTTCATCCAAGTATTCGTTACCGAATTTCCGTCCCTCTAGTTACCTTCACTGCGGTACATTTTGAACGTTACGTGTAACGACCTCGAGAAGCTAAGAGGTAGAGTAGATAGATTGGGGCATACTATTTATTTAATTCATTTATTTTTCATTCGTTGTTGGATCCTCTTCCCCTCTTTGACTTAGTTCACGTCTCAAGTTAGGCATGAAGGTACTGAAGGATCGTTTTTAAATGACCGAAAACCTTTCGTATTCGAATCCCCATCGGATTTATTTCCTTGCAGAATGAATTCCATTATTCCTGAGTCGGGCAAAAATTCGAAAATTTTAAATCTTTGAGCGCTGGTAAACGCTTTTAGTCGATACGCTTCAGCTTTTGAAGTTTTATGAACTTGAAAAGCGTATGACTTTTTATGCTTCAAATTTTCGAGATATACACTCACGTTATGAAAACAAGTGCTTAGTAATTACCTAAGCAAAATATCAGTTACGTTTCTATTTACAGTGCACTTTTGTGTATGGAGACATTATATTTAACGGAAAAATATGCTTTAAATTATAATATAAAGGCTATTTCAGAATTCTTGGAATAAACTTAAGCACAAGGTTCGTTCTGGTGAAATAAACACTCTTCACCCTACGGAGGCCAGTTCGGAAAAGCTTAGTTAAAAGATTGCCGAGATTTGATAGTTAAAGCGTGGCGGTAGGATAATAAGCAATTAAAGGGAGAACAAATTTATTTTCATGAACGAACAACGTAGAGTTTGAAGAAGGTTTTCGAAAGCATGCTTAGAAGATCCGGCCCAATGGTTGCCAAAATTCCTGGTGTCTTCGCCCGAGTTCGACAGTCACTGCCCCAGCGCTTCCACGCATGCATAACAGCAGACGGACGGAATTCCGAACACCTACTCTGACTACCAAATCTACCTTCAAACTCTGTATTGTTCGTTCATAATAATAAAAAACCTGTTCTGACATTGATTTCTTATTTTCCTACCGGGACGCTCTTTCAAGCCTCCGTAATTGTATAACCAAGCATTCTCGGACATGCCCATATAGAGCAAGAGTTGTTTCTTTACCGAATCGAACCTTGCGTTAAAGTTTGTTCGAAGAATTTTGAGACACCCTGTATACTACTCCATTAAATCCTCTTAACAAATAACCTTTCATGGACTTTTATCCCTGACGTGGACTCCCTACCCTTATGTAATCCTTTCACGTTGGATGTAGACTACAGTCTACATTAACTTTACAACTATTTCTAGGGTATTTATACTCGCATTCTCAAAATACTTTCTGATCAGTTCCGAAGGGAAGGTTGTTGGCGCCGATGTGGCGCTCTGCATTACTCTGTTATCATCAGCGACGAGGCACCGAGACGGAAATACGCTTTAATTAAACCAACACGTGCCGTCATCCCCATGGTAATTCAGGCGAAAAAAGATTAAAAAACTCAACGCTTTCCTGTAGACGAGTGAGCTCCCAGTTTTGAAGCACGGAGCCGTTTGTGTTAATTGAGGAACAATTTACGGAAAGTCTGAAAGGGCTTGAAAGTACGTTGGGCACGCATTACTCGTTGCCGTGTAATCTATAACTCGGGACAATTACAAATGGCAAGATAGGGAGCTAGAGTGAACAACAAGCATCCAATAATAAATGACCATTGGACAGAAGCAAATGGTCTCCAAACAACTCCGGCGCCCGAGGGAAGGGGCTTTAGTGCCTAACTCCTTCTTGTGATAACAGACATCGGCGCAACGAGAGTTCTTCCCATTCTGTGCTGCTTGAATTGCTTATGTATGGCTACACGCTCCTGCTTGAATGTTTTATGAATGGCAACATATTGCTGCTTGAATGTTTTATGAATGACCACACGTTGCTGCCTGTATATTTTTTGATGAAGCGGCGGCACCCCAGTGTGGCCCGGGCTTGATAGCCCAAACATATAGATATTCAAGGTATGAATACCTACACGTTCTTCCCGAATGTTTTATGAACGTCGCAGCACCACGTCAACGGAGGAATTAAATGTTAAACTTGAAATTATGAAGCAGTGGAGCGACGAAATTTTTCTCGTAGATGGTGTGCTCTTGAAGTGCATTAAAGGCGGTCTAGAGAACTCAGAATAATATTCAGACATAGTCATTAGTGCGGCACTCTTCTGTAATACGTCCTTCGTGTGAATATGCAAATATGCAATTTGGGGCATGCAAATCGTGCATATTCTCCGCATTAAGTCGTTGCGTTTTTGAAGAATCACAAAATTTGATGGCATCTTTTTAAGAAATGATTAATCGGAATTTGATGGGTTCACTGGGAGGCAACCACTTTAACAGCAGTTTTGGATCGTTTCTGTGCCCTAAATTGTGGAATAAAACTAAAAGCTTTTTTTTCAGTGTACGATGCCGCCGCCCAAAACAAAACCAAAAACTTGCCCCAACCATGCTAGCCATTGCGCATTTGGTGCAATGGAGTAACAAAACCTCTCTCTCCTAAACTGAGAGGCAAAAAATGCCTCATGACAATGACCGGGTGCGGTAAGAGTCCCCAGACTCTCCCAGGGCGCGTGAGGAGATGAAATTTTCTTCTCTGATGAAAATGTATTCACAGTGGAGACAAAATTCAATCCCCAAAATGACTGGGTGATAAAAAGCAACCTGAACGCATCTCAGATGTTATGAGACATGTTTATCATCGCCAGAAGCCGGCTTTCGTAATAGTTGGAGCGGCTTTCTCCGAAACTTGGGAGTGTTCCCCCATTTTGTTAGAAGACACGAAAGTGAATATGAATTCATGCTCTGATGAAATTTCGTTTCCTGCTCTCAATGAAATGAAGAAATACTTCAAGTAAGATTATTTCACCTTTCAGCGAGACGACGCGCTCTCGCATACTAGCAAAATCTTAGGATTGGTGCCAGGCTAATTCTTTGATCTCTGAAACACAGAGTTGTGGTCTCCATCTTACCCAGATTTGAATCCCCTGTACTTTATTGCTCAAACGAGAGTGCAAATCAACAGGTAATTTTGAACTCAGTTTATTGTATTTCCAGGGTTCCCAAGGAATTGCTACCAAGCGTCCTTGTAAGGGGCTTGAAGGGATTGTCGCTTGTGAGGAAACGTCTGGCGATGCACAGGCACCAGCGTACCTCTGTCGCAGAATTGTAATTGTCCCTGCAGAGCAAAAGAAAAAATTTCGCAGGAGCTAAGTGCATCAGTAAAAAATTTCACAGAGTGATGCGAGCAAAAGTAAGTCACATTAAAAATAGACCCCCGACAATGTGGCATGGAACTATCTGTCGAATGAAACCTTCAATAATATCACGTTACACTACCGAAATTTGTATACAGTGTTTTTTACTTTGGAAACTTTCACTGCGATCTGTATTCGTGAGATGTGACAATCTACATGCAGTGGAATTTTGAGTTATGAGATTTTAACTTTAGCATGCTTTCCTCACGCTTTCATTAAGATCATTAAGATAACAGATACTCCAAGAAGATATTTAACATATACTTAATGGAAGTCAGCGGATATACGTGATATATCTTTCACGGTTATTGTTTACGTGTTTAAGTTAAGCAGCGAGTGTACGTACGTAATTTTCCAGTTAAATTTTAGTTCACCGCATTTAACTTTCGGCGCACTTCTTCCGTTCTAGATGCGGGCTGCAATATTGGATAGCCTCTCCTTAAAATGATGAAGGTGTCTGCGTTTCACCAAATTTCTACTCGCAGCACCAGCTCCACGCCTTAATAAAACCGTCCCAATATTGATGGAATTTCGGCCAAGTTTTCCTGCTCTGTGGCCACACAAGCTTCGTTTTATTCGCTCTGATTTTATCGCTATCTGATCGCCATCCAACCTTGAAAAATGGCTCACAGGGAAATTGAAATCGTATATAATTTTCAGTGAAAAATTTGGCGAGCATCGGGCATACAAGCATGTACCCAAACGCCTTTAATTTACCTTTAATCTATTAATGATAAAATATCTAGTTCGAACGATTACCGATACCAGTTTTAAGATCAGTGCACAATTCGAGTTTGTACAGCGCGCTGTGGGCCTGGTGATGGCAAATGTTAACAGGTGCTCAACGCATCACATGCGATGCCAGATGTTGAAAGGTGAGTTAAAGCCATTTAAAATTAACACAAAATTAATTTCGACTATGAACTTCTTGTGACTTAAGAGTCACACCAAGGCGCTAAGGGCTAAGGCGGTGATGAGTGAGCGGGCACCAAATTTTTCGCAAATATTCTTTTGAGCAAATAATTTCGCTGAATTTACAGCAGATGCCCCAACCCAACACTATGAACACTATGATTGATTTATTGGTTAAAAAGCATATTTCCCACCCTTAAAGTTCTTATGTACAGGGTGTCAGAGAGAAAGAGATACAAAGTATCACATTTACCAGTAAGTGTCAGACCATACACTTTTGCCTCTAAGCAACTTTCCGGAAATTTTTTTGAGTTTTTAGAAATTAACTGTTTAATGTTTAACAGGAGGAAATATGAAAACAAAATTGCCCACAAATGATTTATTTATGCGTTTAATTTACAGATATTGTTTCTAGTTTCCACCACCCATATCAAAGTTTCCACCTTTTGTGATATCGTCGACTTCAGGGCTGCCGGATACCGTAGAAAGGGCCTGACATTTCAGCAATATATATTGTCTGAAGCCCCGCCTGAAGCCACTGCAACTCTTGCCATGCGATCTTCATCAGATTCCACAGGTGTTGAATGTGCAAGAAGGTTCATCTTGCCAGCACCCTGTCACAGTAGAGAATGAACAACAACAAATAGGTAAGCAAGAAGTACTTTGCTGCGTGATCTGGAACAGTCTAGAACTAACAGGTCTAAACATTTCCATCAAATATCTCAAAATCCAGACTTCTTTGCCAAGGCCATTCAACGAATTAAATAGTCTTCATTCCAACACTCGTTCGCACAAGCAAGCACCAAACACACGAAAAGGTTAGTTTTCAGCGAGAAGTAAATTCCAAACATGAAATTAATGAGAGGAACGTTGTGCTGTTATCTTCCCCGATGAGAAACGATTAATATTTTCTCAGTAGCAAAAAACGAAAAGTCTTATTTGGTGCGGCGTAGAACTATGGAGTCGGTAAAGATAGGTTAGGTCTTAAAATTTTCCCGGTACATATTTATTGTCGGCAACCAGCAATGATCGCCCTCAGGAACTACGCAACATCCCCACCAGAAGCCGCGCAACATCCCCACCAGAAGGCGCCCAACA
>VOMN01022507.1:0-11439 GCA_014899125.1 Orchestia grillus | reverse complement strand
GGCGGTGAGGTATCCTGTTTACGCTGCCTCGGGGACAGCGACGGGCTGATCGATGTCTCCTCACACGAATTGGAGAGCTTGTTTCGCTTCTTTATCTCTGACCCGGCGCAGTCAAAGGCAGGATTCCTGAATTATCTCCCTGCACGCGAGTCTGGCTTGGTGAAGGAGCTATGTACATCAACGGGTGGACCGAGGTGACGACTTGGTGTCTGCGTCAGGTTTGGGTGGACATCGTGGTTTGTGTTCAATGGGTGCCTGACCTTCATGCTGGTGTAAAAAATTATTTGTGTTCAATGGGTGCCTGACCTTCATGCTGGTGTAATTATTTGTGTTCAATGGGTGCCTGACCTTCATGCTGGTGTAATTATTTGTGTTCAATGGGTGCCTGACTTTCATGCTGGTGTAATTATTTGTGTCCAATGGGTGGCTGACTTCTTGCTGGTATCGTGATTAGAATTTAATTAATAGGTGAAAATTACGACGGTGTTGCCATGGGACCTCGATACCTCCGACGCCTTGTTTTAAATTCTCCACAAATTCTTAAAGCTCCCCGTGTGCACGGCCCATCGTGCCGGGTATCTTAACCTTTGGACGATCTAAAGGAATCACATTCAAGGACGTTCTTTTTTAAAAAAAGGGCAAAGTTAACCCTTAATCGATGTAAAAGGACTCGCGCTCCCGTCTCATGAGGGTCCCGCTAACTTTACGTAGAAATCTGAATTGGAGCCATATCCAAAACATCGACTTGTGACCAACTCTTGTTGCTTGTTAATTTGGACGCTCTAGCTGCAGTGTTACCTCCCTGCTCTACCTACGGTCCTACCTCCCTGCTCTACCTACAGTCCTACCTTCCTGCTCTNTTTCATCAGAAGGATGCCTCGGAGGCGCATTTGGCGCGGTCTACAGAAGAAAAAACTGTTCCCTGTCCTAAAGGAACATCAGTCGTCTCTCTAATTTCCCCTCCCCACTCCCACCTGGCAAATATTAAGTGTGCCTCTGTTGACTGCCCTTCCCTCAACTAATTGGTCGATTTTAGGCTCTTTCCTGCCACGCCAGACGCTCTGTAGCGTAATGTTATTGTTGACCCCACCCCCTTCTCGCTCGCCTCGTCATTGATGTTGGCTCTGAGACAATGGGCCATTTGCCATTAACGCTTGCGTAAAGGCCATTGATCGAATTTTTATTAATAATTGCTAGAAGATGGTGGACCCTTTTACCATTAATATGAGGCAGACCCTGAGGTAAAATGTTATCGGTATTTGCTATGAGATCATTGGCCGTGGTGTTATTGATGTATTTTGCATTAGACCACGGGCCATTTTGTTACGAATAAAAATCAGAAGACGCAGTTTCTTTGAAAACTGATGTTTGTTTACAAACCGCATGCCATTTTGTTATCGATGCTTGTTCCAGAACCGCGGGCCTCGTGGGTACTTATTTTTATTCAAAAATCCCTGCTCATTTTTATACTCATTTTAATTCAAAAAAGAGGTTCATTTGTTACTGATGTTTGTTTGCAATTCTTGTTCAATATTGGGTGTTCCATTTAGAATGTTTGTTTTCAAAGATAACCTCAACTTCACACGTCTTTTTATCGTGGCGACACGCACACATCCCTTGCTCTTGGAGCACCAGCTAAGCAATGTATCGACACTGAGTTATTATCTTAGGAGGGCGCAACTTCACAATTGATGAGGTCAGTCCAATTGCTACAAACCACTGCCACAACAAAATTGATGAGGCTGATTCATTTTAAACAACAACAATAACAACGCAGTCGATAAGATTGATCAAATCTGAGCCAGAAACTACAACACAATTGACAAGGTTGATCTAATGGGGACAAGTACTTAAGCGTTCACGATTTCAAGGCATCATTTCACGAAACACCCTAACTTTTGTCGAGACTGTGTTGATCTAAAAGCAAATTTCGAGCGTCATGCAGCATCTGTTCCCCAGTACGGCACAGTAAAGACCCTCAAGCTTACCCCATCAGAGTATTTATTTTTATTTTCAGGGGCCCTGCTCCCACATCTGTGGCGGAATTCAGATGTATTTTTAAGACACATTGTCTGAGCGTTTGCTGAAGTTTTTGTGTTTGCCGCAGAAATTTGTCGCTTGCTTGAATTCGTTCGTTTACTTGAAGTATTTCTGCGTTTATCGCAAGAATTTTTGTGTTTCTTGCACGAATTCTTGCTTTCTGTAGGTCTTCCTGTGTCTGTAGCAGCAATTTCTGTGCTCGATGCGGGAATTTTGTGATGCGTAATTATTTCAGCATCAAAATTCAAAATAAATCTCGGAATTCCCACTTTTTATGAGCCTGCAAAGGTCTAAAACGTTCGCGCAACGCGAAGGAAATAAAACTGGAGACGAGGGAGGCACACAAACAAAAGAACATCAGTGAAGTGTTTTGCGCTCCTTTCTGTGCTTTCGCTCGCTTATTTTAAGCTTTCCGAACCTCTTTTTCTTCTCGATAAGTGTGCACTTCACTCGACTGTCGACGTTTTCTTGTTTTTTTCCCCTCCACCATTTAATCTCCCCTCTAATGACTGTTGCTGTTAGTGTCAATCTCATGTCATCTGTTCAATTTATCTCCCACCGCTCCTTCAGTGGCTCATGTTCATCATTATTTCAGAACGCACGTTAGTGTGAGATTATCATTGTTCGGTTAACTGTTGCCTCATGTGAGTACGATGTCCGTGGTAGCTTTTAACTACTTAAGCACCAAATTATGATCAGCATGCACCAGTTCACTCGTGAGTTTGTTATTTTTACGAAGTGTTAGGCTTACAAAAAAGAAACATTTTTGAGTGCGATTTACGAGGTGAGGATTAGAATCGTCCAGGGCTATGCATAATTCGGGATCAAGAAACGCAGAGCGTAATGGATATGAGACCTCGACACAGAATATACTTTATACTAACTTGAATGCAATAAAAAATGTAACATAAAATTACTCAAAGATCATTCCCTGTGGGGGCATAAGACAAGCCATAGGTAATAGAGTTAAGTTTGTTTATCCTATGTTATGGGGACTGGCGTCCCCTCTTTGATTACCTCAGCCATCGGGACTTCTATCTTTCAGGCCCACTTTGCTTCTTTTTACGGTAAAACGTGTTGGAATGAATAAAGGTTCTTTTTTCTTCCTTCTTAACTTGCAGTTTCTGTGCACAGAGGATCTTGTGTGGGGACCCACCTTGTGAATATCATAAATTCCCAGTTCTCACAAGTCCATACTAAATGGTACCTTCTCTTTTGGTGCAAGATAGTCGTGAGTTACTAAAGCGCTGCTATCCTTACTACCACTACTACTACTACCTCTACACAGGAGCAGAGGTGGGCAGCGCTACATTAAAATGTAGCGGCCGCTACATTTCAAAGTAGCGCTGCCCAGCTCTGCACAGGAGGCCTAGCAGCGTGGGTTTTCCTATGCCCGGTCTAACGTTCCCACCCAGGCATGTATAATGTTGGCCAGCTGTGCGACGTTTGGGCTTCGACATATGACATTACAGATGCCCCGGCGAAAAACTTAGACTTGGTTGAGATCGCTAGACCATAGAGTATGTAGGAGAAGCATTCCAGTTCCTACGCTACGTGCCTGCCACGCAGTTTCCCCAAAGCGTCAATTTTGTGAGTCTGTGCTGCAATTCAGCCCCACACACGACGGCGAAAGTCTTTACCAAAGGAAATTACATTTGAAATTTCGTCAGAATTCAGATTTCATTCGCTGCTTCTGTTGCTGATACCGTAAAGTCACGGAAAGACAGGTCTTAGGGATTTCTTTGCTAAGTTTTATTTCAGTTCTTTCAATTGATTATTATCGACACTATTGGTGCTATTTTGCACCTCGTAAGCCATTAAGATTCTTTTTGAATTTACCACAACTCACCGAATTGCGAACGTCTTGAACGAATTATTATTATTATCCAATGAAGCTCATTCTAAGATAACACATTCAAGATAATAAGGAGGCGCTGTTTGTGTCAAGGAATTTGTTCATTTGATTTGACTCAATCAAGAAAGAATTGTCATTCAGAATTGACCTACCGCAACATCCTCCGTCTCAACATCCGAGGTGTGTGGTCCACAGAGCACAGCCTGGCCGCTGCCCACACCACTGAGAGCTCCTGCTACGGAAACCCACGTGCAGGTCACGGAAGCACCGCACATCAACGCCGAGCCTTCGCAACTTACGTTCGAATAACGTAATTGTTATTCGAAAAGCTGACAAATGTAAGAAATATGTGTGCTTATGAGATATGATGAATGTAAACAGAAACTGAATAACCTTCTGAGTGATAGCACTAAAGTTTAATTGTGATCCACAGAAAAATAAAAGAAAACTCAGTGAGCTGATTTTAATTGTTAATACTGTTCCAAATGATGACAACCTAAGAAACATGAAGGCACGTACGTATCTATGGGAATGTCAAAACTCACGAGAACCGTTTAATCCTCCACTGAGACGAATCATTCATCAGGTTCCTACCGTCACATATCCAGCTGCTAAGACCTTGGATAAAATCAGTTTGGCTTTCCTACCTGAAAAATACCTGCTCAAGTCAGCCGATAAAATTTTCCACCTTCTGCTTGAAAAAACCTTGTGAAATAATAGGTTCATTGAATATAGAATCCTTGTCACCAATCTGTTTGTTTTCAAGATTGTAGATACAGTTTTGAAGTGTGTATGTAATAATGAAAACCTCATTTCGCCTTGCTTATTTCCACGTCATATTCTGAAGGAACTGTCCTTAGTATGTGCGACTGAAGCACCTTCTCCCCCCATTGAAGGTAGATTGTTTCACCAAGTAGACGGTGCTGCCGTGAGTTCCTCATTAGGGTCCAAGTTTGCTAATTTTTATGAGCTATTTAGAAAATTTGGTAATTAGCATAACGCCTGATAAACCATCATCGTACTATGGATATGTGGACGACACATATTTGGAAACGAATAGTATTGACCTGTTAGATGTTTTACGAAATTTAACCATGAACATCTCACCGTTGAGGCGCACGTACGAGACTAGTGCACAGAGAGATCAGTGTACTCTAGGCGTTCAAATGAAAGAGAAACCATCAATTATAAATATGATACTCGGCAGGTTTACAAGGTAAGAGCAATTAAAACCCTGATGAATAGAGCTTTTAAAGTGTGTCGTATCTTGTCGAATTTTCATGCTGAAATACTTATAGCCAAACGATTGCTATTAAACATCTTTTTCCAGAATACTATAGTCGATGAAAAAATTGAGAGGTTCTTCATCGTATTTTTAGAAATGTCGATACTAATAGTCATAGTTCTCGTGATTTCTTTATTTTATATGAAAATCATACGCACTCAAATATAAAATAGATTAACGTGTTTTCAAAAATATAATAAAATACTTTTTGAAACCAAGCTGATAAATATTTGAAAATAAAAACATATGTGTATTATCCATACCGCGAAATTAGCAATCGCCTGGTGAAGAATAACATTTCCAGATTAACGGTCAGTAGCCTAGAGAGGGCCAATGAGGCAAAGCAGTTCGTTTATAACAAGGGGAAGTAAGTCTCTCTGCAGCTGCTGCATTAGCTTGACAATGGCGCTCTAGCAGCGGTTAGATGTACATAGTTACCGATGGTTCCAGCTGTAGCCCTTTTTGTATTCACCAAAGTTGTAAGGCTTCTAGTGATGACCAGTATTCAAATACTAAAATTTTGTACAAAGTTGACAGGAAAGAACATATTCAAATTATAGAAGCCGTATTTATTTATGAGATGAAGCAATTTCTTAAATGGAAACGGTGTTGATTTTTACGCTCGTAAATTATTCAGTAGTAATTCGACGTACAGTAATTTATGGCAACATCCATCCAGAAACTTCTTTTGATCTCGAAGCTATGTGTGATAAACATGTGATGTGTAGTGCTATGAGCCAAAATTTTATGATCGAACTTATGAACGGTATGACTTATGAATTGTAGAGATGTACTTCTTGTGTTTTTTGGTGTTATTCTCTCAATCCCAAGTTTCCATTTTAAGTTTGGATTTTGAATGTACCTCAAAGTTACTTTTAATTCATTCCTTCTTCCATTATTCTTCTCATCACTTTATGAGGAAGAAATAGTGAGTCACTTTATGTTTTTTCTTCTGAAAATTTGCCCTCCCTCATCCAGGCACCTCACTTCTCTGTAACGTCCTTTTGTGACGCACGCTTCAAAGTTTCCAGATCTCTGATAATTGTGTTTATCGATGACTCTATTCTAATAAAACCCTTAATTATCCTGAATGAAGCATTCTTCATGGTTCCAATCGAACTTTCCCCGCACCTCCAACAGTTGCACCATCCTCCTGATTCCTTTTTTTTTACCCTGTTCTTTTTACCAAACTCCAGTAGTAACTGATCCCCAACGCCCCTCCTAGGACATCCCCCCTTCCCCGTGGGGCTGTCACTCCCAGGCCTGCTTCTGTCCTCTGCCAGCTTCCCCAAGTTGCGAAGCTTGTGTTTTTGTCTTTGTTTTGTTGCTCAGAATTCATCAACGTTCCCATTTCGTTCATTCTTATTCCAGAGGAGTTCTTGCACCGAGTTCTGACTTGGCAACTAGGCTCTTCCTAGAGTAGGGTAATTCTTTACAAAAAATTTCCACACTTATTAAAACTGCACTGCGTGTTTTTTGTTATATTTTTATCGTTCATAGTTGGTCGATGTGCCATTTTTATCACTCGTATCTCAGAACAGTCATTAACCGATTTGTAACTATGTGGCAATGCTGTTTCTGGAGCAACTGAATTCTTCACGTTGTGCACCTGCACTTTTCTGAACCCCATTGCTGTGTTTTTGGTCGATTCTTTGACTGCTTAGCGTGCATTCATAAGCACATCTTGTCCGTTCCTATTCCAGAGCCGTTATTGAGGCGAATTTTGCCTTAGCAGCCACGCTATTCCTGAAGTGACCTAATTCTTGACAACTCGCGCCCACTCAGTTTTCAAATTTCCGTTAAATGATTATAAATATTCTCGGGTCACGCTCGACGTTGCGCCCTCTGTGGAGTTGCTTCCGGATTTCCGCATCAAAATGTAATGTTTTTTCCATCGAGGATATCTGTTACTTTCGAGCATTTGTTTCCGCAGAGCTGTTATTGATTTGTGAATGTTGAATGTGGTGCCCATGCCTAAACGGCTTCACTTCATCCGTAAGCAAAAACTTTTCTTTTTGTGCGAACATTCATACTTTCTATTCAAGAGTAAATATTCGAGCCCATGCATGCGTAAATACACATGCCGGAGTGTCCATTAGTAAGTGCAGTAAGTGCATTAGTAAGTGCAGTTGCTTCTAAATTGGTGGAAGTAACCGGAGAGCATCCTACAAATTTGCGCCTAACAGCACCAATTGAAGAGATTTTGACAGAAGGAAGCTCGTTTAAGTAGAAGTAAGTGTTGGAACAAAATTTTTGTTTCGGTGTACTTGTCGAGAAGTAATAACGACAACTTAAGATTTAGCGGGTAAATTTTAATGGGAATAAAGATAGCAAAAATTTCAACGTGCACAAATGCTTAATATTTGCATGTGTTCCCTTTAGATTGCAACACATCTACACAGCAGCTGTTCATAGAATTAATGATATAAGTATTTCTATGGGTCTTGCTACCCAGTATTCTTTAGCGACGCACTCCAATGTGTCTTTGTTTACAGATTGTCTCCCATTGACGAAAACCTGTCCCGCTAATATACACCAGAAATTTTCGATGAGATTTACATTAGGAGATTTCCGGGGCCAACATAAAGTAGCAATAAAGTGGTCAATTTTGCAGTGGGAATTGTGGCGTTATCTTGCTGGAACACAACTTTATTTTTGTGATATGCCAAAAATGGAGGAAGATTTATTTCTAAGACCCCTATATACTTCAATGCGTTCTGCTTTCCTTCCATTTTGACTCAACTCGTATTTTTCCCACTATCGCTGAGCAAATACTCCCCAGATCATCAGAGATCTTCCTCCAAAAGATTTGTTCCTCTTGTCTTAAATCATGCCAGTAGAAGTAAAAACAGTCAGGTCCACACGTGTAAAACTTTTTCTTTTGAAAAATTGACTTCTGAACAATTTTCGCTATTCCGCTGTACTCTACTCCAAGTCGACTAATCTCGTCTTTCCTAGTGTAACTTCATCAGTGCGGGTGTTGTCTTCTTCCTCCTATACGCAAAGTTTTCTGACGAGTTCAGAATTGTCGCACTCCCCTGGGTGTTACGTTTGAATCTAAGGACGTTCGAAGGTTCCTGGAACTTTTCCGCGTAGAAGAAGCTCCACGTAGCAGCCTCCGACGGCTGGTGGGGGTTTGTTTTGGTGGCCGTCCAGTCGGTTTGTTGGATCCCACGCTAGTCTGATTTTGCAAATACTTGCAGATTAGTTTTCTTGACCTATTAATGTTACTGGAAATTGCAGAATAGTAGCCTCCTTAGCCACTAAAGGCTTTTGTTTTACCTTTTTCCTTATTCCCATTTAGAAATTTTTTATATGTATATTTAAATTGGAGACGTGCCAAGAGTACAGTACAGATCAGCACAGCACATCTGTTTGTCTAGCTTAAATCTATTACCTCACATGAGGGGTAAATCAAAAGAGGGTATAAACATCTTTAAAAAATTAGATGTGTATTAAAAGTGTATAAGTTTCGAACAATTCTGCGCTCATCTTCAGTGTGAGGAATGAATTAAAAAGTCATTTGTGCGTATTTCAAGTGAGAAATTGTTTAACGTATAAAATGGTCGAACATAAGAAAAAAACACGAGAAATTTTATAATTTTCTGAAGCTTACAATCTTAACCTAAAAGAAGCACAAATGAATCCGGATTTTTTTAAATTGGCCTACATTGATGAATAAAAAGACTCCAGCAATCTGATGTAGTGTCTCCTGTTATTACTTCAGTATCACAGGTGAATTAAAACGGAAATATAAAATTTTTCTTGGGTGTGCTATCCTTATGTCTATCAAAAATTTGCCCTCAAATCCAATGTTTTTGTAATTACTTCTCAAAAATAACCCAGAAAGATAAATTTTGTTAATAAACTGACTTCTTGTTTAATTAGATTCGCTTTACCCACGTCTCATCAACTTTAAATCATTATTAGTAAAATCATGTGATAATTTGTGGGTGCTCTATCATTTTTTCCCCACATTAAATTCTAAATTTTTTATTCGTAGCTAAAGATTCGAGTCTCCCTTAGTTAGTGCAATACATCAATANAAATTATTTAATTGCATGTAAACATTTTGAAATATACATTCGTAAGCCTTAATACATCTATTTGATAAATTTTCTATTTGTACGTACACATTCCAATGCACCGTGCGAATTTTTCAATGAAAATTTTCAGGCATCCATTTTCTAAATACCTATTCCTAGGTATGAACTCCTGAGTTCAACTTTTCTCATTCTTCCATTCCTGAGCAATCAACAATTCTTGGTGATCATTCGAGCCATGCACCTCAGGATAGGTCTCTCATTTCCAGTGCTACCAACTTGAAGATCTCGAGTCAGCTGTGAGGTTTGGTCGGTGTTGGCTGATCTCATTAGGCCATGAAGATATTCAACTTAAACTTTTTCAATTTCTGTGGTTTTTACTTTTTTTACGTCCCCGTAATATTTGTTGAGTTCCTTATTTTACGCAATTTTTAAAAGAAATTACGAAATAAAACATGATAAGGAACTATTGGCGGATCAAATCATCGACAGACTGATTGGTCTGCTGTAAGCTGCTGTTGCAGCACCAGACCAGTAGACAACCACATTAAGAACACATCACCTTTCCCGACACTATAATATGTACACACATCATCCAATTTTTTCATAGAATTAAGCAATCATTTTTTATTGCTAAAACTTGAAATTGTCAACTAAAATTTCCACTTCAAGAAATTCAAGACCTTTTTCTCCGCATGAACAATTACCTGCATTACACAATTTGCATTTCAATGTCACAATGATCACTTATTCTTGAAATCTCCCATAATAATAGTCTAAATTTTCATGTCAGCACCTTCATCACCATAAGTTCCACTCTACTGTTCTTAAAAGTAAGTTTGTATTGCAATGTTTGCATGATCAAAACTTTCATAGTCAATACTTTTCTAGCCAATATAATCTTCAAATTCCTTTCAGTCTATTGCTTAACGTCGAACAGAAATCCTTTCCATCACAAAAATGATATTTGTTTTCAGGAACATTGTTCTTGCTAAACAAATTGATCATAAAGGCTAAGGAGATGAGGAATCTTAAAAACATTTTAATATGAACGTTTCGAGCTTTAGGTCATTATCAACAAAAAATCTGAAATGAGCATAAGAAAACATTTGAAAATAAAGACTTGGAAAAGTTAGGGTGGAAATAACAAAAAAAATCCCCATTTTTTCTGAACTTTCGTTTCATAATATTTTAGTAAACAAACGCACTGCAGGATATTTTTTTTAAGACATGCTACTGACTAGTACGTGATCTTCCCTCAGTTACAATAGCACGTGGCCTTCCCTCAGTTATGGTTTTAGTTGTGCACCTTGTGGATCGCAATATGTAGGGTCCACCCACCGAGCACTTTTCGTGAGGGTTGCTGAGCGTGCTGGTCGGAGACATCGAACGGGTCCTTTCCTTGGTTCTCCGACGCACTCCTGCTTTAGACTGCAGTGCCCCAATGGTTCGTGTGATGAACCTATTAATATTGATAAATTCAAGAAATCAAATATATTTTTTTGGAATTTTGCTGCAAGTATCTTAGAGTCTTTGTATATTCACAAGCTAAAGCCATTCTTCAATGAAATGCAGAGTGCATGACTTCTGAAAACAGTCGACAGCTAAGTTCTGTCCTAGTTTTAATCCCCGTACTGTTATTTTTCTCATTTATTGTTGTGATTTCTTTCTACTATTACTATTCTACTGTTCTGGGGTTCACTCTCAATGTTCACCCTTAATGTTATGTCAAATGTTTTCTTATATTCATTTGAGATTCCTTGTTGATAGTGAGCTTGGAGTCTGAAACGCTCAGATTAAAATGTTTTTAATATTCCTCATGTCTCTCACTTTTATATTATGCATCACTCATAAAACACTAGCATCACATCGCTCACGCCCATTGTTAACCCCTCAACTAATTCTATTTATTTTCCCCAACCTTCCCCGTCCTCCGTCTCCACTTTGCGTTCTTTCCGCTGTACAAACAGCACAAGGTCCACACCCGCGATGCCTTCGGTATTGCTGACGGCAGCACTAGTGAAACTGCCAGCAAAAACCATAATTTATTGCTAAAATGCTAAGTAGCTTGTCTGCTAACCCTGCTTGTTAACTTTACTCTCTGACACTTTCGTCTTGCAGTCGTGTTGTGTGTTTGGGGCGCCCGGAGGAGCGGCAGGCGTGCGAGCGACAGACCTGATTTTGTTTGAATTCACTACGTTCAAACGAATCCATGG
>VOMN01022505.1:0-19852 GCA_014899125.1 Orchestia grillus | reverse complement strand
TTCTTTCTTTCTTTCTTTCTTTCTTTCTTTCTTTCTTTTACTACAGGCGTAACTCACTCATAAAATGATAACGAAGACAACGCTTTTAAAAAGCATTTTTAATATTCATGAAGCTGAACGTTTCGGCTACTACTGAAGGCATTATCAACAATTAAACAAGATAGACATGAAAGAAAATCTGTACAATTTTGACTAGAAGTTACTAAAAATTGGTACAAAAGTATACAAAAATGTTTATAAAGAAATTATGACACAATTTTGAGGATATAGATCGATTGCACATTGTTCAATGTTGGTTTAAGTTGTGAAATGGTTATTGTAGAAAGTTTCCACAATACCATATTCAAACTAGAGGCTTTGTAGTTAAGAGTAAAAGTTTTAAATTAAAAAATTTAAAAATGCTACTTTTATATCACATCTGAAAGCGTATTCACTGAATGATGAATAAGGAGAACTTGCCAGAATTGAACATGTTCTAGGAGACCGGACTGCATTCTCGTAGAATAGAGTTCTTGATTGAATTTTCGTTCATAGAGGAAAATTTCATTAATAGGCAGAAAGCTTGGGCACGAGCTTGCATACTGCTAGCTCAAACTTTTACCAATATAGCCACACGCTGCCATGAACAGGAATGGTTTTCAAAATGTACTGATGATTTTAAGCCATTCTTTTATAGATACGTCTCCTCAGTGAGCATGAGATAGGCCATAGGTGATAAGGTTAGGTTAATTAGGTTTGTCTATCTTATGTTATAGGGACTAGCGTCACCTGGGGAACACTGTAAGGTTTCCTCAGCTTTAGTTAGACCTTTGGGACTGCTGGCTTTCGTGTCCCTTCTTCCCAGTTTCAGGCCTTCTCCGCTGATAATTCTTTTCTTCCTCTTCATCCTTAACTTGGTACTTCTATGAGCAAGGGAACTTGGATGGGAGCACACCATTGTACATAAATTCCCCAGGTTAATATTTACTTTAAGTCAGCATCGTGTGCAGGACGTTCTAGTCACTGTACAGTTTTCATGTTAATATCATTGGAAAGTATTTTTCTTTAACGGTGGAATAAATTCCCTAAATATTTCACAGTAGATTGGTATTTGGAAAGATATACGAAACACTTACGTACACATAAAACGTAAGAAAGCAACGTATAGTCTATTGAAATTAGGGCACCATTTTCACACGCTCTATGGAACGGGATTCGATACTCTTTTATATCAAATTATCGAAACAAACCTATCCTGACCAACGTGACGTAACACTACCGTAACCTTAACATAACCGGAACGAAACCTTAACGTAACCTTGACGTAACTCAACCTTAATTAACTCAAACGTAACCCTGACGTTACCCAGACGTAAACCTTGCCGTAACCCTACCGCAGCCCTGACGTAACCCTGACGTCCCCTAGTGTAACCCTAATGTAACCCTAACGTAACCCTAACGTAACCCTAAAATAACCCAAACGTAGCCCTAACGTAACCCTAACACAACCCTAGCGTAACCCTACGTTACTAGGAGGAAACGGAAGATGCGTTGTAAAATATAAACTAATTTTGAACTATTTTCCATCTTGATAAACTTTCGAAAATAAATTTCTGCAACTCAGAAAGAAAATTACTATCCAGTGATACTACAATGAAGGATGTAACATGACTAGAACGCCCTGTGCAGGATACTGACTTAAGGTAAATATTAACCATTCTCCTTATTCAATTGTCTCTTCTCTTTCGGTACAAGACAGTCTGAATTACTAAAGGTCTGCTGTCACTACTACTACTTTATAGATATGTAGACGATATTTTTATTTTATTCAAAGACTGTACCCATGCCTCGAAAATTTGGGCCTACCGCAGTAGTAGCATCCCAATATTGAATTTACAATGGAATGTGAGGAGAACAAGAAGATGCCGTTTCTTGATTGCTCAGTAGAAAAATCAAATAAATTCACTACATCTGTTTATCGCAAAAGCACGCTTACAAGTTTGAGTTTTAATTTTTTCAGCTTTAATCCGTTTCACTTTAGAGTCAATGCCATAAAAACCCTAGTAACTCGCGCCTTCAATCTCAGTTCAAACTACTTCACAATGCACCAAAAATTTAAATTGCTTTAAACTATTTTTCGAAATGATTGTTTTCCTGCCCAATCAGTGTCTAAGGTAATGAAAAAAATTCTAGATATGAAGCATGTTCCACCTGCTTTACAGATAAATAAAAAACTGTTCGACGACTTGCTTTGTTGCTCTTTAGAACGTAATTTGGAATTAAAATTATTGCTTGTTCTGTGTCAGTTGTGGGTGACGTACTGTGTACAATACGGTAGTAACATTTACCACGAAACCCTTTAACATTTTTTCCCAGGCCTCGAAGCTGATTTCAGCAGTTGAAGAGCGGATGACAGCAGAAATGGACGCACAGGGAACGTGCGTGGCTGCAGCTGTCAGAGTCGGGCGCTACGCTCAAGATTTATTCTTCGTTTTTCTGTTCATCGATTGTTCAAGTGGACTACGGAAGACTTGGTGACTTCATTGGGGTGTGAACTTTTTTCGTAAACTACCCAAGCTTTTCGAAAGTTTTCGACAATTATGGAATAAACACCAGCGCAGCCGACCGTAGACCCCGGGGGCGGCGGAGCTTCGTCACGTGGGAGCGACGGCACCAGCGTCTACCCAGCATTCATCATCGGGATACATATTGACTCTAACTATGTCACCCTTCTTTCGGGCTCAGAGTAAGTAGTGTTAAGAACAATATATGCTTTCCTTTCACTTATACCCAATAAATAATAAACCTCGCGTGAGTTCTCGGACTGTGAAATTTGATAAATTAAAGTGATTACGTTTCGAACATAATTTCTAATATTTTCGGGCGCAGAAGCGTACCCATAATTTACATGCTATCTTAAGGTGCATTATAAGCCGATACAACGGGTTCGAAAGATTTTCAAAATTATGTTCACATTCGCTGGATTGGCGGGTGGTGGCTCCCGTGCCGTCTTCTTCTGTGTCGCTTGCAGTGTGGAAGGAAGTCGCTTCTATATTGTTGTGCGCGGGCAGCATCACTAAGCAATGTTTACATTTCAAGTTAAAAGTTAGAAGTTATATCAATATCGTCGTGAAGAAAAATCTTCTTCTTAGGAACGTAAAGCTTCGTTTTTTTCTTTGCCCTTCGTTAACGGACAACCGTTCTGATAATCTTTCAAGTGATATCTCTAGTTTAGTAGCCAAGTTCTTTGCCAGTATAGATTTTATCCCAATTCTGACAAATGAATTCACATCAGACTCACTGTTTAAGTTAATGGACCGCTTACCGCCTGAACTTTGTTCTGGAAGGATTTACAGATATTGTTACCCACTGCGTGGGTCTGGTTATGTTGCCCACTGTGTGAGTCTGGTTATGTTGTACACTGTGTGGGTCTGGTTATGTTGCCCACTGTGTGGGACTGGTTATGTTGCCCACTGTGTGGGTCTGGTTATGCTGCCCACTGTGTGGGCCTGACTACGCTGGATGGTCGCAACGTAATCTTAGAACTCGACCCCACGAGCTTGCAGCCCGGCCTCCTAGGACAGGTTTGGTTCTAGCTAGTCCTCCTTATTCATCAGTCAGAGAACACCCTTTCAAATGTGATATAAAAGTAGTAATTTTAGATTTTTCAATTTAAGTTTTGCTCCCAACTCGAAAACCACTAGTTTGAATACATTAGAATCTTTGCATACTTCATAACTTAAACCAAAATTCAACAACATGCAATCGTCCTATCCTCTCAAAATTGTGTCATAAGTTTTTTATAAATGTTCTTGCATACTTCTGTAACTATTTTCAATAATTTCTTTTCAAAATTGCACTGATTTTATACCATGTCTTTCTTTTATTTGCAGTTGTTGATAATGGCTTCAGTAGTAGCCAAAGCGTTCAGTTTTGTGAAGTGACTGTGTAACAATAAAGCATAATATTTTAAAGTATTGTCTTCGCTGGCATTTTAATAATTAGGAGTAACTCATCGTTAAGAAAAAGTATTTTAATCTTGCTTTAATGCCCCATAAATTAATTCTTTGATCCAAAACCCTGATTGCTGTGTCGAGTGTTAATGATGGATTATTTAATACTGAAATTATTATAGCTTGCTGCTTTACTCCTGTTAGCAATGTGTCTTATTTTGTTGATGTCAAAACGAAAGTCTGAGTCAGACTCGGGAATCGGGAGTCGAAATCGAGAGTCGGATTCAGGATCGATGAAATCTGATAAGAGCTAAAGTCTACGTACAAGTCGACATTACAGTTACACTAGGAGTCGAAGTCAGACCTAAAGTCTTACAACTCCACGAACTTTCAGTTGTAAGGACACTAAACAAGTTGGTGAGAGACATCGTTCGTATTACGCGTGGTGAGGAGGTCCGCCTATTACGCTCGGTCAGGAGCAGTGTTTCAAGCCAAATTTTCCTGCCAATTTGAAAACTTCGCGATGAAGGTGTAGCAATCATCCTAAGAATGAGAGGTACCTCATTTGATGATTTGATGATTTCATCTCCTGTTGAGAGACGACTCATTTGTGCAGAGTAACCTCCAACTGGACATTAACCTCGAACTAGAGGTTAATGCCATCTGTCTGACTTATTCGTTTTACTTACGAAGTCTTAAAGCCACCATGGAAAACATCCCAACCTAATAAAGGCTAAAAATTTAGACACGCCAGCGCAAGTACCCAATTTACCATAATGAACACACAGTTTCAAATGGATGTTATCATTTTGTAGTTGAGTGCCTCGTCAAAAATGACAAATGACGTGACTTTCTATATTTGTTCTTAAATTTAGGGGTGTTTTCACAGCGTTACATGTAGTGAGTTAAAAATATTCCTCATCGTTTCTTTTGAAGCCAATTATTCATAACCAAAATAAATTAATCAAAATAAACCCATATCACCTTCCACAATATACAGTTTTTAATTTCCTTTGAATTATGTTCATTTACAATACGATATTCAGTGTGGTATACCGTATACGTAAGACACTGCCGTGCATCAGCACGGCTTACAGAAATTTTCTCCTATTAAATACGAGTGCTAATGGAAACGGAGAGACTAAGTCAGCAAACAAACAATATATTATTGAATTGTATGATTTGTTTTCAGTTTTGTAATGGACAACGTTAACATAAACTCGAGTTCAAAAAAAATTGAGCCAAGCTAATTTTGATCATTTATTAGGAGAAATGGACAATGTACAAAATGTGCTTAGACAATGAATAATTCGACAAATATAAAAGATGCAGAGCAACATATTTACCACTTATCATTAATATGGAATTGAATTTCTCTGAATTTTCTCAACGATGAACACCAGCTGTAAAGGATCCCGACACCATTAACTTCTACATCTAGGCTCCGCAGTTTTATTTTGACGTAACTTGGCAAAAATTGGTCACCAGGTCTTCCAAAGTAGCGTTCAGGGGCATCACTAAAAAAATCGAGATTCATCAGTTTATACGACTATCTCAGACCCCTTGGAACCTTTCATGCCATAAGGTGAAGTAAACATTTTTCTGTCTTTGATGTTTTTCTTGCTTAATAAGTTCTTCTTGGCCCATTAGTTTTTACTAAATCAAAAAAAATTCATTCTTTTTGCTATTGTAGTCCTCGACAGTGTGTTCCCATTTGCTGTTTTGAGCTCTTTCAAGTGATCCACAAAGGTTTTCTTCCGATCGCTCAAGATAGTCATTTTCCGCCTGTGGTGATCCTTGATTGTTGAGGCTTCAGGGCGACCAGATCCTGGTTTCTTAGAAACAGAACCTTTTATTTCATAACTAAAGCCTATTCGCCTCAGAGTGCCAAGAATATTCCCACTTTTTCTTTTCTGAAGGATATCATGAATATCCTAGTATGTCTTATACGACTACCATAATCCTGCAATCCTGTTTTTTGTCGCTTCATCAATATGTGTTTTTTTTTACCAGTCATTTCGAATGATGATTTAATATGTAATAAAACGGTAATAGTCTAAAAAAACATAATTTACTACATTAGGCAATATAGATCATCCCCAATATTTTTTTCATCTAACATATCTGGGTTCAATTTTTTGAACACGAGATCTATATTTGTATCTAATTATACAGTACAATTAATACGGTATTAAATTGTACACTACCTAATATTAAGAAACACCGTCGAGTAAATACTTATTGGTATGTATTACCTTGAACGCATTTTAGTCAAAAGCAATTCTGAAAACGTGACACCAAATCTATTAGCAAACAAAAAAATTAATATATGCACTACGGTCCTTTTCAGTATTCGTACAATAACCGAGGTCCCGAGCTATGCATATGGGCACGGAAACCAAGAAGATTACATTAAAGGACAAGTAGCAATCAGGTGAGTGCTGGAAAGAAGCAATCAGAAGAAGGATAAGATGGCTTTGGCTACCTACCAGTAGGGCACTATTGGACATCGTGGTAAATATAGAACTTGACGCAAAAAAATACCCGTAAATGCCACTTATGTTGAAAATCATCAGAACACATAAATTTCAAACTCAGTCTGATGTAGGAAAGAGTAATTAAAAAAGAAAAGTATTACAACTAAGTTGACTTCCAGTACGACATGAGGTTTGCAATGCCTTATTATTACTGAAGCGTAAATGTTATGAGGAACGCCAAGTTTATGCTTTCATCCGAATCGGAAGCGCTGCACGGTTCTACGAAAGTCATCATGCACAGCCGGGAGTCGAACCCTGGCCTTCACGCACACAGAACCTTTATTTATTCCAACACGTTTTTCCGTTGGGTTTTAAATGCCTTACAACTACTGGTGTGGTAGGGGATGTGAGGAATGTGTGGTTTAAACTTCCTTTTCCAAGGGAAGTACTCCGTGGTCACGTGAAAAGCCCCACCCACCTGAGCCGAGGCTCAAACCCTTGACCATTCGGCTGTGAGGCCATCACGTTCACCACTACACCATGGAGCCCACATATACAGAGCACGTAAACACTGCGCCATAGAGCCCCGGCATCGCATTACAAGCCAAAACTTTTTTGATTGTCTCAATGCATCAATAAATTGCTACCAAAATTATACAAATTTTATTCGCTCTTAATCCTGGAAATTGCACTCCCTGCTACCCCATGCGTTTCGCGTATCTTAAATGTCAATTTTTTTATGACACGATGATGTACTTTACGACCGCAGAAACATTAACTACTTACTGTATCTAAACTCCTCTGAACTAAATTTAAGATTGAGTTTCGAAATACGGTTTTGCGCCATTTGTTCTCTGATAATAGTGTTATAATCAGTAATAAAGCGTTAGATAAATATTCGTGTTTTGCATCAGGATAGATGTTTTTCTGTTCATGTGGACGTAATCACTGTTTAAAACTAATGAGAAGTCAAATTTTGTTTCAATAAACGTGATGTTTTACGATTAATCCTGAAAACTTGATGAGCTTCAAAGTACACTTTAATTTCGACTCATCACTTTTAGCCTAATTAAATATTAAAAACTAAGCGTAAAGCTCATGTATTCGCATTGCAACATTAAGAAATTTCTTTCAAGAATAAGCAGCTGTAAAACCTACGTAACTATGACGTACTATAACTCTACTCTAAATTAAAGATGCTTCATTCTATATAATCCGCAACATGTTCAACTCTCTAATTTCATTTTATATACCTTCCTTCATGTGTAACTAGTTTCTTCCTGTAATAATTCAAGTCCTAGAAGCCATCATACATCCTACAGAAGAATCTGCCAGCAAATCAAAAATTACGTTCAAAGTTTCGTCGTACTCTACTCTTTCTTTTATTCATTTTGTTGCTTTAGATGACTCCAAATAAGAGTTTTGATCGTCACAAGCTAAATGTCAGATGGGAGGACACAAGAAATTGGTAACTTTAATTTTAATCTCACAAATAGACTTAATTTTAGGAAAACGTAATTTTATTTTTAAAGTTTCTAAGAAGGCCGAAGAAAACATACTTTTTTAAACATTTTGCTAAAAACTAGAGCATTCGAGCGTTTTTGCTTATCTTCAGTAGACTGGAATAATATTATTCGATAATATTTTTATTCGATGAAAAGCTATGTAAACAAATCGATGGTGCTCCTAAGTGTGGGTGTGTGTCCCCAATATTAGCAGAAATATTTTATCGTTTCATGAAAGCACGTGGTTAAAAGAGTGTCCACTGGAATTTAAACAAGTTTTATGTAAAAGATACGTTGATGCCACGTTTTTGTTGTTCTGACTTGCGTTATACATTGAAAGGGTTTTGAACTATCTCAAATCTGAACATCCATCAATTAAGTTCACCCGTGAATGCAAAATAATATGGTATCTTGTATTAAGATACCATATATCGTATATTAGTATTAAGAAGCGAGGTAGTAATTTTTCTACAGGAGTATACCGAAAGCCAACATTTACAAAGTTAGGTTTCTAGTCTGACAGTGCAGTAACTTACGTGTACAAGTTAGGTTTAGTCAGGTGCCTAACAGACAGAGGTTTTAAACGGTGTTCCGATTGGACAAATTTTATTCCTTAACTGGATTTTTTACGAGAGTATTTTGGTGTTAACAGATTTCTCCTTCGTGTGATCGAGAGGCGTTTTAAATTGTTCGTCGATTCTAAATTTAGTAACAAGCAAATTTGTGCAACAGTTTCAAAGAAACTCATGTACTGTGTATTACCATATGTACGATCCGAAGTTCATAAAGATATCAACCATAAAATTAATACCGTAATTAGCATATATTATCCACAAGTAGATATAAGAATTATATTTCGAAATAGTCTTACAATGGGCAGCTTTTTCGAGGTGAAAAATCGGGTTCAGATTCCTCTGCGAAGCAATGTCGTATATTGGTGTGCGTGTGGACGGTGTAATGCCACATATTGCGGAGAGACAAAGCGTCGTCTGCACACACGCATTGCTAAGCACAAAGGAATATCGTTGTGTACCGGTAACCCCCTTGCTTCTCCGCCTAATCCCAGTATTCTAGATCGTGCAATAAAATCACGCCATCCCATACTTACAAATAATTTCAAAGTAACAGCTTCATCAACCACTGCAGATTTGAAACTAGTAGAAAGTATTTTAATTCACAAGCTTCGTCCATCTTTCAACGATCAGAGTAGCTCCGTCTCACTCGAAATTCTACGGTAACTGGTTTGATGGAGACCTTAAATGTGTTTTTGTTTTTTCGCTACTGTGCCTCCGTTGTGAAACTTTAGAAATGTCGTAAGTGTGTCATTTTAACATGCATTTTTTCTATCTTATTCCAGACTACTGAAGATGTACGAAGAAAATGCTCGGAAGCTCTAGGGCTTAGTAAAATTTTTAGTAACAGTAGGTTTTCTTTAGCTTCCTTTTTAAGATGGTTGGTCTTTGCGTAAATCAGGTTTAGCTTCGAGATATTGAATACATTGTTGTGGAGCAGAGTAAGTTTGATCGAAGTATTTATTTAATTTGAAAAAGGTTGCGATGTGATTCCGCATGGCGTTTTAAATTTCGAGGTCCTTTCCAATTTTGTCCGCGTGTGGAGACCTTTTCTTGGGAGGTAGTAGACGAATTTCGCAATGTTTTTTACAATTCCTCTTACTGTGATGTTGAGTCTGTCCGCTGTTGAGGAGTACTAGTGAGTTGAAGATGCTGAGTAATTCGTGAAAATTGTAAGAGTTTGTTGGTTTTTGGCAGGCTTAGAGGATGTGCTTGTGGTTTTCGTAGCCGAAGATGAAGTAGCTGGTGATCTCTTGTTGGAGACTTTTGTCGTTTTGTGGACTATGAACCTGTAAATCTTAGGTTCTTTCTGGCTTGGTAAGCTTGAATTCGATTTTCTCCCGTAAGTATCGCTATACTATAGAAAAATTTGATGGTTTGATCGACCTGATCGTTTTGAATTTTACTGCCTGACTCTTCGGAGTCGGAGAGGATGACCTCTTCCTTTTGCGTGTCATCGATGGGGACCTTTGTTCGGTGTGTGTCGTAGTTGGCATTATTCTCTCCCGATGAAGATGAGAATGAGTCGGTTTAAGTACGGAATCGTTTTTTTCATGTTTTTTTCCGGAGTGGCGACCTCGACAGTGTTAAATGAGCTTGAAGGTGAGGGTGTGGGACTATTTGATTTGGGGCTTGGAACTTGGCTTTCTCCAGCAGAATTTTGTCCACAATTGCTTGGTGTGTTAGATTTGGTTGTACTCGTAACTCGTTGTGGCCTTGTAGGGGGTTGATATCCATTGATTATTGTTTCGACAGAAATCGAATAGTTTGTCGGTTCTCCGATCCCAATCAGACCCCGTGTAATTTCCTCGCGGAGTTAACAACTGAAAATTTTCGTCAGTAACATCATCCATCTGGTCTGAGATGTAATCAACTGCACTTAACTGGGTCCAAGATGAGATCCAAGATCCTCAAGGGAAGAAGTATGAGTTTTTTTTAAGAATGGCTTTTATTTTATTCTTTATTTCGGCATTCAATAAATTTATCAGATTGTTGAGGTTATGAGGGTGAAGCGACTGCAGAGAATTTGACGCTTGGTCTCATGTTTGCGATGTTGTCTGATGTAAAAGCTAGGTATTCATTGATTCGTCGTAAAATATTTTTTATATGATATTTTATTTGACTCTATCTAAATTCAATTAGAGAGGTGTATACTCCATTTTTATATTCCAGTTATCAAGATGGTTAACCAGAGGGAATAAAAATATTGGATCTTTTTTTTCAGGTTTCTACAGAGAACTGATTAAACTTTGAAGAGATTTGAGGATACATTGGTGCGTATTAAGACCTCAGAAATTAGTGTCGGACATGGTCCTCTCTCAACGAGTGTTTGCTCTCGACTTAATGGACTGAGAGACCGACTAAGCGAGCAGTGTTCTTATACAGAGAGCAAGAGGTCAAAGGAATAGAAATATTAAAGGCCAGTGATAAGACCAATGTAGAGGACGGAGTTACTGGGAATGAATTCTGGGTCTGGGAAGGTTAGCCTTATTCCAGGGTTATGTTAAGCAATGTAACTTTTGGCCTAAATCTTTATCAGTTCTTTGTTAACATGACCAAGGAGGAGGATGTAGTATCTGTAATCCGGGTAGTTCTTTGTTACGTAATGTCACGCGTAGTCGGAATCTTTGTTATTGCCTCTTCCTTCCCGAACCTCGCCTGCAAGCGAGCGACCTAACTGGCCGGGTCCTTCATGAGAGGCCGGCGGCCAAATTCACATTGTGCTATGGAACGGGCAGGGGAATGTTCTAACAAGCCCATCCAGCTCAGCCATCGGAAATCAAACCTTTTAATGTAATACTACAGTAGACATGAATAGTTTCTGGGTTTTAGGTCGAGCAAAATTCTCTTCTGAATTAAAAAATTTTGAATCCTATTCCATTTTTAAAATAAAACCTGTTTTGAATAATCGTAGTTTATTTCAACTATCGCTAGTCAAGCATTTTATTGCACTCATACTGGAAAATGTGATTGCAATATTTTTCGTCTTTTTTGTAGAGACCTTCCATCGTCGTTTCAAGCCTGATGATGAGCGAATGCGCGAAACGTCCTATGTTTTACGAGCTGTTTATCTTCTCAAAAATATATGTTACGATCAAAGGGGCTTATACAGTTTGCCTGTTTTTTTTTACTATAGATTGCGAAATTCTCGAATGGTTGCCTAGAATCATACATGGCTCGTGACAAAAAATTCAACATTTCATTGAAATACCTTTCTCAAAATATTTACAGTATTTTTCTGTACACATCGTTTTAAAAATTACTTACTAAACGTGTTGAATGTTTCGAGAAAAAAATCAATTTGGCTTGGTGTGGAATTTGACGGTTAGTCACTAATGAAACATCGTAGCATACAATCATCTCATGAACGTCATGCCAAAAATCAAAGCTGCCTCAGAATATCAATGGAAGCGAATAGTTCAGCTCCGCTCTCAAACAATAAGGTACAGAAAGGTTTTTAAACATATTAATGAGCCATACTCTACCGTTGGCTCAATTATTCATCAGTTTAAAGAGCATGGTTCACCTGTTAACTTACCAAGGTCAAGTGCTCCACAGAATATTGATCTTTGGCCTCGTCGACTCTTGATGAGGAATATTAAACATTAGCCCATGATGACTTACAAATATTTAAGGACTGATCTGCATACCTCTGGGATGTAAGTGAGAGAAAGACTCGTTAGTAGAGAACTTCACAGCAATGGGATCAAATGTTTCGCATCCCGTAAAACTCCCATGGTGCACAGTATCGCATTGCAGATCGTATAAGCGTTACAAAAGAACGCTTGGGACAAGGACTTATATATGGAAACTGTGATTTGGTCTGATTGAATTGTTTGGTCATAACTCCGCTCGCATTGTGTGAAAAACATAAAAAAACAGTCTAAGAGAGACATAATATCATCACAACTGTAAAGCACGGAGGTGGTGGTATAATGGTTTACGATTGTTTCACACCACATGGCACGGTTGCACTTCACATCATTAATAGATGAAGCCTTGTACCGACAAATGTCGGAGAAGAGGCTCATTCCAAGCGCGAAGGGCTTATTCCAAAAGTACATATGTAGGGATGTTCCAGCAAGATAACTACCCTAAACACAAGGCAAAATTAACATCCGAACAGTTCATGAACAGAATCACTGTTTTCCCCAGGTCAAGCCAATCCTCGAACCTCAATCCTATTGAACATCTTTGAGGAACACTGTAGAAGATGGTTATACTCGAGAAGTCCGAATAAATTCGAAAAATTAAAGAAAATATGTGTCGAAGAATGTGGTCGTATACCACCACAAGCTATAAAAATCTTAATTTCATCGTATGAAAACAGTCTACGAGCTGAAGTTTTTGACAAATGTTTCGCAACGTAATATCAAGCACGGGAAATTGCTTAGGTTAAATTATTTTGTGATGCGCCATTCATGTTTTGTGAGTGCGTGAGACCATATACTTGTCAAAAAAGAAATTTTGTTGAATATTTTAGCTGAACATTATCAAATGTATGTTCTGCATATGTTCTGCTAATGATGCCGAGCTAGATGCTTTAGCTAAAAAAAACGCCTTTAGTGACGGAAGGTGAAGTAGCAAGGTAGCTGAAGTACAGAAAAAATGAAAATAATTACCTCTGATTCTAGAAATCAGGAAAGTTCTAAATCCGAAGTCAAAATGATAATCGGTGCTGTATAACCCAGAAATTTTGCGGATTTTCTAAAAAAAAAATTCTCAGTCATTCAGGGTCTATCAGAGAAGATGCTGCTTTTGTAGCTTCGTTGTACACAGCTGAGCACTCTTCTCCCTGTATCCTTTCGTAGAAATCGTTGTCTTTTTCAGCACTGTGGTTCTTTTAATTAATGCCACAAATTTCGCTGATTATGAGAAACGGCGCTACTTATTGGAAATCTCAGGTAAATTCCTCTATTTGGGAGTTCATATTTTGCTTCGGCAGGCCTTGATAAAAATGCAAGCTCATATGTACAGTTACTTGTGTCCCTTCATAAGTCTTTTTTCTGAGTGTTCGGTTCCCTAAATAATGGTCATCATAACAACCCAGTCAAACTTTTTTCGCCACCCCGTCGATAATTATAATCAAATATGTCCGCAATGGGAAAGTGATATGGCATTGGAAGTGTCATATATTGTAGCGAACATTGCCTGACCAGGCGCTCCAGGGCGTGCATGGCTCTGAGGGCCTAGGCAAAACCATTGCTTTGAATGTACTCTCCGCAATGAAGTATCATTTCACCTTAATAAATTTTTGAATTTCTTCCGTGTTGTACTAATTTGTTCTTCACGTATGTAACTGAAGCCACGCTGACAAGTAGAAACTTAAGTGACAGGCTAGGTTTAGTTGTTGGTACGGTCACCGCCATGTGCTGTGACCAAAAGATCGTGATTTCCGAGAAAAAATTCGTTTTAAACGACATGAACTTAGTAGAATATGTCCTTGGAAATAATTCTTACTTTGGCATTTTATTGCACTCAGATTAGAGCCAATTAGACAAATGTTGCGGTTAGGACAACAATTATTTTAGTTGCCGGGTTTTTAGAAGAAGGGAGTGATATGTTATAACTCTAAGCCTTCATGGTTAGGTTTGGAAATGGTCAGACTTCAACCAAATTTCGTGACTTTGTAGAATAGAGTTAAGACTTATGATTTTGCATCTTTGAGCGACGGATAATAATTTCCCGATATATCTTTACTCAATGTGTAACAATTCCAAAGGAGGATTTCCAGCAGACTCCATATAGGCCAGGTTCTGCACTTCAATAAAATTGGTATGCTCGTCACCGGAGAGAAAAAGGTCAGCACTGGCGAGAAGACAATTACCAGGGAGGTAGGTACTTAAGAAACGGGTCGAACCTGACGTGAGTAATAAGACTCAACTAGTAGTTAACATGAGTGGCAGTACAGACAAACTTAGCACACAAATTATTTAACTACCCCGTGCCAGATGCTTTAACAGAACCAATTTCTGGATGCAGTGAACTACTGCGCAAAACTAATGCGCTTTAAAAGTGAAATCATATGAGAGTATCATGGAATGAAACTTTAGCATGACTATTCTATGTAACACAATAACTTATTTGCTAAGTGAGATGCAACTAGAGCCCAACCTAACTTTAAATCATAACCTGCTCAACTTATAAAATAATTTGGAAATAATTTTAGAGACATGAGGAAACCAAAATTAATCTTAAAAATAACCCTACAGTTTTGAAAGTAAAAGACTCGTACGTTTTCAAGGTTAGAGTGTTAGATTTGTAGTTTTAACTCATATTTGACAGAAATTAGTACGTGTCAAAAAACTCATTAAATACTTTCAAACAAAATGAACAGTTTATGAATATTTTTTCAGATAATGTTTATTTGTATAATTCATCACGACAATTACTTTTTATCACCTGTTCAAATTGTAAAAAGTGTGATACTGTATTTCACTCACGAAAGACGAAGCGTGGTGGCAACACTAGCAAACGACGCTGGATGAGTGTTGTCTGCTGTGTCTTTCCTCCGTAAGTGCATGGGCTCGGTTCGCGATCTACGTTTCTACGCCTTACGGCATCGTCTACGTCTATGCTTCTACGCTTTACGGCATCGTCTACTTCTATGCTTCTACGCTTTAAGGCCTCGTCTACGTCTATGCTTCTACTCTTTAAGGCCTCGTCTACGTCTATGCTTCTACGCTTTAAGGCCTCGTCTACGTCTATGCTTCTACGCTTTACGGCATCGTCTACTTCTATCGTCTACGTTCGACATCTCCGTCTTTCTTCTTCGGTCGTTATCCCTCGGTGTCAATTACTGAGAGAAGCGAGTCACGACCGGAGCCGTAGAAGAATTTTTGGTTGCAACTCAACCGGGACTCAACCAAGGAACCTTATCCATGGGGCCACCAAAAAATATGTCTAAGCTGAGTTTTATCGTTTTCGTTTTTATTATACCTCGATCAAATGATGAGAACGTAAAAGTTGATGACAGATCTTTAACCGAACATACCGTGAACTTCTATATGATTAGCCATCAGAAACTTATACCGGCCTAACCATCAAATTTCACAGATCGCAACTTAGAATTCCAAAAAATATGGCAGTATAGAATGAAATAATTACAACTGACCGTCATGATGCTCAAGCCTCATGAAACAGTTGGTTCAGAACCACGTTAGAAATTTCAGTAAAATATACACAATACCTTCATGATGAACATTTTAAGTTTGTGTCAGAACTATTGCCCCAAAAAATCTGATGTTTCCATAAATGCACCGTAATAAATGTTTAATATTAACAGGACTACAGAGATCATTTCCGAGAAACTAGCTCTGAACGCTTGAAGAAGAGCAAGACAAATTTTTTACGCGAACAGTTTCAATATTCCATGCTGTTTAAACAAAGAAAGAAAAATCGTTTTTTCCGAAATCAGTCAAATACAAAGTATATACCTTTCTGTTTTTTAATTAGTAAAATTACAGCCTTAAAATTGAAACATGGAAGTCTCGATGGAACTTCTAATTGGGATTTGTAAAACAACAATCAAAAAATTACGTGTGGAAGTAGCATTGATACTTCGGATAGTGAAGCGCTAAGCACTGAAAGTGAAGCGTGATAATATCTCTTAATATAGTAATTACAGTGGATAGATAGCATATTGTGTAGAATCTTTTATACATACGATAAACTACAAAATTATAACAAAATTCGAATCTTTTTTTCGAATTATACAAAGGGAAAAGATAAGAACAATTGAAATTGTTGATTCCAAAATCAGTCACATACGGATGTGGATCACATTGTTTTCTCCATCAATAAGACTATGACTTTAAAAATAGGTGTGAATGTCACTTTGAGACCCTGGATGTGATTCTTAGTTCACTAACCCATCGCTGAGCGCGTAAGTGGTGATCAGCACGTTGGATTAAACATGAACCAAAACTATCGTATGGTTCTTTGTACAATCCTGATCAAATTCAGTGAATTACAGTTGACAGATAGGCTGTAAAATGAAAAAAACTAGTTGAACCTATAAAGAATTATATAGAATGAAGTAACGATAATTTGAACGTGGATAGTGGTACTGTGAAACTTCAACGAAATTGTGAAGACAATAACCGAGATCGAACATTCAGTTGAAACCTGTGAATAAATATCAGCAAAATGTGGTAAGCTCCACAGAAAAATGTTCTTCTCGACGGAGATGAATCAAGCGTTAGTGCTCAATTAAATTATATGAAATCTTATGTAAAAGTTTCGTCAAAGTGCCGAATTCATCGAAAATATTTTGGGATTTTATGCAGAATTTTATTTGAATAGTCATGCTCCATGAACATATTGTTTAAGTATAAAATATAAAATTACTCAAGATAACAAATTACAATGACCACAGCTAGTCACTTTCATGTTCAACTGATAAACGTACACACAAAAAAAAAATAGGGCGTAAAAATCTGTAAACACACTCGTGTCGAAATTTTTCGAGATAGC
Organism: Orchestia grillus; assembly: GCA_014899125.1. Taxonomy (NCBI): domain Eukaryota; kingdom Metazoa; phylum Arthropoda; class Malacostraca; order Amphipoda; family Talitridae; genus Orchestia; species Orchestia grillus. The sequence goes on along the minus strand of VOMN01022505.1, from coordinate 2,891 downwards.
AGGGCAATCAAGACAGCCTATCGAATGACAGTAAAAAAGTTCCTATTCAATACTTATCAACTCAAACTCAGAGTAAGTTTATTCCACTTAGATGATTCTTCCTTCTGTGTATATTCGGAGAGGTTAATAAGTTATTTCCATTCCCGATAAAACCTAGGGTCCGTTCAATTTATCTGAATCCCAATCTAAAAGCCATTCAGTAGATTAGGGAAAACATCACGATGATGTCAAAATTTACAATACCCTACTTTAGGGTAATTTATCTACTTCAGGGTAGGAAGTATCTTGACCGATTAGTTTGGTTATTGAACAAATGAGAAATATTAGATGTTCCATGGCGGCTTCCATGGGAAAAAACTGTTATTCAAAGCTAGGTTGAAGACATTATGAGAGTATTATCGAACCTTTAGACGGAATGACAATCAGAGCAGGAGTAATTAGTTCTATGACTTGAATGAAAATTTGAAGATGAAGCTATTAAACTCGGAATGCAAACTATATTTGATCTGAAAGTGAAGTAATAAATTAATCGGATGTCTAATCGAAAATGTGGAACATTTCTGCTCCACATCATCTGTTTGAACTAAAAAATGGAATAAATAAGTGGAAGTTATTTTATACTTTAAAAAATACATCAGCAAACCTATGTTAGGCGTCGAACAATTCTTTAAAAACATATAGAAAATGGAGCAAGAATCATGGACGAAGTACCCAAAATGAGGATATGTACCCCACTGGATGATAGACTTTGATGATGGTTGTGCTCGTCTTAGGTCAGTACTTTGGTTGGATTTAAGCACCAGGGACTTATCTCAGTTTATTTCGGAGACACACAAATAGCTTCAATCTTCAAAGCGGTCAAGTGATCTTTGTGAAGTGGGTGTTTTAGTGTATGTGTGTGTGTATGTGTGTGCTGAAAGTAGTTTTTGCTGCCGCCAGATGGACGAGGAAGGGCGAGACAGACGTGGATGAGCGGATCCCGTTAAGGCAGAACGAGGACCGAGTGGACTGCGGGCCGTGGTCTGTAGGGACGGACACGCTGAATCTTGTTCCAATGGACTGGAATACCATCACAATTATTTATCTCACCCCTGTAGCACTCTCACTGCAGTCTGAACTCTGTCACAACTTTTAAGGAAAATTAAATTAGGTTCTTGTGCAACTGCATTAACGTGTTATGGGGTTTAGGTCAGGTCAAAATGGTCAGAATGCGTTTATACTTTGGCAGGATATGAAAACACAGTGGTGGAAAATTTACTATTTATATTTGGGGGGCACGGAAATGGTTTCGGTCCCCAGAGGGGGAGCTATTGTGATTTTCATGAGTTGTGTGTGATGGGCGTATGAGTGTGCTGTCAAGTCGGTACCTTCCGACTCGTGGACGAGGTCTTGATCCTGCCTCAGTCGATAGAAAACTTCGAGGCCCGAAAATATGGTGAGTTGTCGTTGCGAAGTTTAGAGTGTAAACGAGGACCGAGTCTATATGGAACGTATCGCTGGATTAATGTGCTCGAGAGATAGGAGTTCCCCAGTCTTATAGCCACTGCAAAACCTTCACCATAGTCGACTCCGGTACACGAATTCAGGTTTCTTTAGAAAAACTTTAAATTTTTAAGTTTTTGTGGTAACTGTGCTACAAATATATGTTTCCCAAGAGGGGAAACCTATCCAAATAGGAAAGTTAAAAATCACTGAAGGTGCATATAAAAACCGAATATAATTGAATATATAACCGAACACCAAGTGAAAAATAGAAATACATCACGACATGACTGGTTTAGGAAAAACTATCTAGAACTTAGGAAAATTAAATCATTCCCGCAACATGTGGAAGCAGCAGTGTCATGTGGTAGTGGTGAGCATGATGGCCTCACAGCTGAAAGGACCAGGGTTCGAGCCTCGACTCAGGTGAGGTTTTTCCCGTGACTGCGGGGTACTTCCCTTGGAAAAGGAAGTTTAAACCACACATTCTTCACATCTCCCACCACACCAATAGTTGTAAGGCATTTAACCCAACGGTAAAATGTGTTGGAATTAATAAAAGTTCTTAAACCACACATTTCTCACATCCCTCACCACGCCAATAGTCGTAGGGTCTTGAAAACCCAACCACAAAACGTATTGGAATTAAAAACGTTCATTTTTACGATCAATCGATAACCTGATAGCAGAATTTAAATAACGAAGAACTTCATGAATGAACTTTTATTCTTCAAAAGCTATACTAAGGATGTGAATTCGAATAAAAACGCTTAGGTTATGGGCATAAAATTTGTTCCAGCCTGTGATCGGACCCCTCAGGGGGTATAGGATAGGCCATAGGCAATAGAGGTAGGTTAGTTAGGTTTGTCTATCTTAAGCTATGGAGACTAGCGCCTCCAGGGGAGCACTGCGAGGCTACCTCAACTTTAGATAAGCCTTCGGGACTTTTATCTTTCCTGCCCACTTTGCTTCTTTCCGTTTTCATTCCTTCTTTGCTATTTCTTATTTGTCTTTTCTTCCTCTTCCTACTTAACTTGCTGTTTCTATGCGCATGGGATCTTGTGTGGGAACACACCTTGTGCATAGATTCCCCGTTCTCCTATCCTAAGTCCGTATTAAATGGTCCCTATTCTTTCGGTGCGTGATAGTCTGAGTTCCTGAAGCGCTGCTTCCACTTCTTTTACTACTACTACTAATACTGTGATCGGATTTTCAAATATTTGAAATAAATCTAATAAGCCGTCCGTTGGGGATATTTCATGTATAAACCTATATTAAATGGAGATCTATCATTTCTTGCCTCAAACGCACTTGTGTAATACATGCTACTTTTAAATTGAGTTTGTTCAGGTGTACGCTCGTTAAGGTCAGGCTGGGATAATAGAAACACCGGGGTCTTTTTGGCACTT
>VOMN01022503.1:0-10004 GCA_014899125.1 Orchestia grillus | reverse complement strand
AGAATTGTGCTCTTTGGAGCGTCCTTTTCTTGGTTCGTCCTATGGACTGAAGTCATTCTTTTTGAAACATGAAAACCATCTTCTAAAGATCTTTTCATTCACAAAGTCATTTACATATGTAAGTGTCTTTGAGCGATCATACAGCTGAAATTGCTGTATTGCCCTTTCTGAAATTCGTACAGCAAGTATGCCTAATGTGTTCTTCACTAAGAGCGTACATTTGGGGAAATGATAGTTATTTATTATAATAATTATTACAAAATCTGATAGGAGAAATATTATTTTAGTGATTTAGATGGCTCCGCATATCTCACTTATGAGTTATATTGGTGCCATGCCCTAAAATTACAGCTCAAATAACGGACAGAACTTTCGTCCCAACCTGGTATTTCCAGAGGCACAGCTGCACAAAAGCTCACAAGTTAGCATTTGCTTAAGAACACTGGCATTACTCACAAGAGTTTTCTAAGATTCGAGAATATCAGAGAGATAATGGAACAAAAATTCGAATGCAAGATGAATGTTTTCATTGGTCTCGAGTTATCTGAAAAGAACGACTTAGGTCTGGCATCCAATCAGCCTCGAGCTTGTCCTGGCCGCCGAGTGAAAAGCACACTCAACTTTTTCTACCTGACGCTCTCTAATATTTCTAAGGCCATTCAAAAGGAGGTGTCTTTCTTTCCTCTTTTTTGTTTTTGTTTTCTCATGAAGATTGTAGGATATTGCCGCGTCTCGAGAGCTCTCCAAAAAAATTCCCCGCATAGAGCATCCGTTTAATTCTGGCCTTTGAAGAACTAATTAAAATTTGCGCAAAACAAGAGTCGTGTTTTTGCGCTCCATTCACTAATCACTGAACACATTATTTTTTGACGTCGCCTAAAAATGCAAAACAGAAAACTGATGCCGATAGCGATAAGTTTCATCAGGAGTAGAGCAGTATGAATGAAATACAAGTTTTAACTCACATTTTTTCACAGTAAGTAGTTTAAAAAAGTAGAACTTACCAGTGTTGAGACTGTGTCGAGTAAGTTATTTCTTTTTAGTTTACTTTTGGTGTTCAAAGTTTATCTTTCTTGCAATATCCAGTCTCGTTAATGGGCTATTTTTCAGTATATTTTACCTACCTACGCGTATTACGACGTCTTTCGATATAGTGCAGGACAATATTTGCCATTTTTGGTACAGTAAACACCGGCGCCTGTGGTCTAAGACAGAGGGCCTCGAGACGTCCTCCGTTCTTCGCACGAGATTGAGAAAAATCTGTACCGACGAATATCCTTTGGCTCCTCTTCAAACATTTTACGAGTCCTCTACAGCCGTCCGAAGCAACCCTATCAAGATTCGTCAAGTATTTAGGCAGCAAATGGAAAATTTGAAGCTGAGAGCCTGCGGAAAAGAAGAGGCTTGTTTGACTTTCTCATTGATGTTCTGCGGCGGAGATTGCAGCCTTAATGACAAGGAGACGCGCGGCTGCTCTGGGAGGCCGTGGACACGAGTATGGGGAGACGCTCTGAAGTCACAATCTACAACAGGTAGTCTCCGCAAAAGTTAGGATTTTAATGGTGCTCTTCGGACATGACGGGCTTCTGCTTCTGCTTTCATCGCGAGTCTTTTTCCCAAAAGCCTTAGTTAACGTGTGTGAAGAAAATTTTCATGCTAAGCTGTCTGTCTAGTAATCGTAATTTGGTTCGTTAAAAGATTGTCACAAGATGAAGGCTACAATATTGCAGAAGTTGGCCATTCAGGAATATTTTTTCTCTAAGACACTTTCAGGCTGACCCGCATGTATTTAACAGCTGATCTGAGTAAATAAAACGTGTACATATATGCTCGTATAGCGAAATAACAAATCAATATTAGACGATTTTACAACTTTTTGCTAGCTCATGAAATAATTTACCAGGTTCTACGACACCGTGCTTTGACTCTAAGTCAAAGCTCTAGCCATAGATCACGAATGAAATAGGAGTGAAACAGGAGTGGGGTCGTGCAGGAGTGATGGATTGCAGGAGTACAGTTGGAGTGCTGAATTCTAGCTGAAGAACTGGAGTGCAGCAAGAGTGCAGGAGTGCAGCTGCAGTGCAGGAGTGCAGGAGCCTAATGAGGGTCAGGAGATGCAGAGGTGCACCCTCAGGCCCGGCCATGAGCCTCCATATCCCACCAAAGCCCTCAGATCTGCCCAGTCCTAATGTGGCCCTGCTAGCTGTGCGCCATGTTGGCTGCCGGACCTGCTCATGAGCTCACTGCAAGAGCCCCTCTGCTGCATCAAGAAGTAGAGCCAATATGGGAGGCCCAACTCACGCATTTACGTATGGGAAAATTTCCTGACCTTTTCATACCGTTTACCTCTGATTTCTTGTAAGCCACTGAGAATAAACTGATGTTAAGTTAAAATGTGTTCCTATAGCTTAGCATGTGTCTTTTGTCATCTAGTTCAGCGACTATCTAAAGACCTTAGTGCGCATGAATTTACTCCGTACATATATTTGTGAGAAAACTATCGAACTGATTCAATGAAACGTTTTAACGAACATATTTTGCATTTTGCCTTGCTTTCATTCTACTCGACAGGAAATTATTATTGAAAAACGAAGAGCATTATTCAAGATAAAAAACTCTTGAGGAATTACTTCGAACTCTGCATTCCTAGGCCTAGTAAGGTAGGATGAAATCATTAAATTCGGCTGAAAAGAACCACTAACTTCAGCTAAGTAGAGAAAAATGTACGTTATTCAAGGTTGGACAACTGAATTCACAAAAACGTGAGGGTTTCAAGCTACAATGTTTTTGAATTGCAGTTTATTTAGTTTGCGTTTGAGTTATGTAGCTCGCGAAAGAGAAAGCGATGATAATGATGATTCAAGCAGGACCTTGCTGAGGACATTTTTCAGACGTTTAAAGCACAGCGGCAATGCCGTAATGTTGTATAAATCAAGAAGGGCAGAATGATATTGAATTCAACTTCTATCAGTACAACCTGAAAATAAAATAAATTCACATGCAGAGTGACACACGCAAATAAAGGATCGAACGTAAGGAGTTATTACACAAAAACTAACTACTCGCTTGCACGTGAAAAGGTGAAACGAAGACTATGTGAAAGGATATGTTGTTAATTTTATTTCCGTTTTATTTCGTAAGAAATACGCCTCATATATATTTTTTAAATATTCGTTCAGCTTTTTGTGTGGTACCTTGTACACATATTTTCAAAATTTATTTCCCAAATTTTTGTATTTAAATGCTCGGGTCGCTCACCGCAGAGTTTGGCAACACAAGCGTTGTATTGAAGCCTGAGCAGTGAAGCACACGGTACTGATACAGTCAGCGTGACACGCGAAATACTAACAAAGAGCTTTTAAACATTCGAGACATTTAATTTAGAAAATAACAAATACAACACGCCGTTTTATGAAGTGGATTTATCATATTTTTAAATAAATTAATTTTTGAGTTATAACTCCTAGTATTTGACAATTTTATGTTTGTTCTTGAAGCACGAATGGGTGAAAATGACCCACATTGGAAATTTAGATCATTTGTCTAGCCTCAACATAGTTCATTCTTAATGTCTTAGAACATTTTATTCTAATTCCAATAAATTTATTCAGCGAGAAAACATGAACTATTAGACGATATATCAGTTTCCCAATTCCGTTTTACGTGTTCGATAAATGGGCCGTATTGACCCATCTGAACTCATAGTGTCAAAAGAGGTCGGTGGGAAACACAAAGGTGTAATCAATGAGGTGCTAAAAGCAGGCGTGTCACCGTGGGAAGAGATGGATTCAACTTATTATAGCACGCTGTATTGTGATTTATCGGAAATTTGTCTGACTACAAATTAATTGCGTATGCTTGAGTCGCAGCGTGATTACACTTGCCGAGCCAATCTCGAGACTAATGCTTGAAATTAGAGTGGTGTGAGACTTGCTGCCCTCCTGACGAGCGTTTGATTGGACGAGGCTTCAGGGGCCGGGGTGTTGCCAGTCAAAATACTAGGGATATTTTTGCAGCGTGTGTGCACATGAGGCTACAATTTATGTTGTCGTAGAAATGAGGAAGTCGACTTTACTGTATAATACTCCTAATTTCGAAGCTACTGTAAACTATGCGTAAATACTGCCTTCTAAAGGATAAAATTTCACAAAGAATGTCTCAATAATGTTCTATTACCAATAATTGAATGCATTCATGGTGAAGCGCAAGGGAACCTGCACGTTTCCTTTTTCCTTGTATTTCTACTTTGAATTTTTAAATACAAAAATGGGTCCAATTTTTAATCCCCAACATGGTGGTAAAGAGGTGAGGTGAGCGATGCATCAAAATCGAGGATATTCAACGCCCTCGGCAGCATCTAAATTTGAAATTTAAATTCCTATTTCTGTTTCACGTCTAACCTTTATTCCTGCCTTTTATTTTTGTTTAATTAGTAGCTTAAAAACCTTCACTTTTTCTTGTTTCAATTCTGTCAACCCTATTATTTGTCTTATACGTACATATCTTGCGCCTATTCAAATTGCTATGTTTGAGCCGATGCTGAGTGAAGGCTTTGAAAGTTCATTTTACTTTCACTTCTTGTTCTGAAGAAGTGCCCTGTTTTACTGAGCTACAAAATTTCTCCTTTCCTTTGAAAAATGTGGAAAATTTTTTTGCTTTACATCTGCCACGTAAACGTTGTCGCTCGCTGTGGCAGGGCCCGACGGTCGTGCTGCATCAAAGCGCATCACGGAGCGCTCCAGCCACCATCACGGTGAGCCAAAAAAATCTAATCATTTCCAAAACCCTAATTGCTTTTCATTAGGCCTCTGCAGGTGCAACAAAAAGATTTTAGTCTTTGAGAGCAGCTAATGCCAGAGGGCCAGCGTTAAAAGTAATTATTGCACTGTCAAAGTTGCGACATTTTCCAAGAGGCACCTGCTCATAAAGCCCTGGGCCGATAAAGAGGTGAGGTCGCGGTGTCCACGTCGTAAAGAAGGCGTAATTCAATGAAGGCTATGAGCGACCCCATGAAAGCTCAGTGAAATTTTTTGCACCCTTTTCTCTCTTTCCAAAATGAAGTTTTAGCAGCGCGGCCGCTATGGATATAAATCATAAAAGTGATTCAATATGCCGTAAAATATACATATCCTTCTATACGTACTAGTATGCATACGCATATGATTAAATATATGCATATTTAAAGTAAATTGGTTTCAACCAGTAATTCTTTTAGTGTTGCAAGGGCTTTAAAATCCCATAGGGTAAACTAGTATAATAAAGTTATTTGTAATATTTCTGCTCCGGCATTACTAGAGCACACGCCTGCTTGCGCAACACGGAACTGCAGGGACAGAAAGGAGGTGCGCACCAGCGCAGCACTGCACGCCCTGCTAGCTCTCATTTCTAAAGGAAATCATCTCTCTGCGTCTGTAATTTTTTCGTCAGTTTAGTTAGGTGCTGAATTGGAGGGTTTATGCTTTCAGTAGCTGTTTTAGTGTATTTATCTGGAAAGTGAGTTCTCAGTCCAGAAATACCTATTTTAAACGAGGAAGTTTTAATCTTTGTAGATGTTTAAAGAAAATTTCGTCGATTGTTCGGCTTCATAGAATCGCATAAGAAATAAAATCAATAAACATTGTGAACAGTACTTGAGATCTTATGCTTTAAAATTTCTTTTTTGAGAGTTGTTTGCACATGCGCAGTATTGTTTTTCTGATGAAATGCAGCTGAAAACTTTCCCCTGCGCACCAAAAAGAATAGTGGGAGACCCAATGCTTGCTTCTCTGTATCTTTGTACTCCTTCATCACCAAGAATGAATTTAAGATAGAGCGGTGATCAAACACGAGTTGTACTGTGGGGGGAGTTGTGAGACGAGCCGTGGGAGGACGTGTGGGTTGATGAGTAATTGGGCGATTTGAGGGTTGAGCACTGGGATGAACTCTAACACAATTGAGACTGAGCTACAAATCTAATAAAGTGACCTGAAGGAAACCCTCACACATCCACCACCCTCCCTTCAACCCCTCATCCCGTCACCCCCGTCTGCCACGTACACCTGCCCCCACTTCATTCACGAGCTGATCGCATCACAGGGCGCCGCACACTGCCTCCTGCATGAGCCCCTAACGCTGTTGCTGCTCACCGTACAGGCGTGACTGCGCAAGTTATGAATTCATCAAATTTCCCTTCGAGGACAAGCGGCATGCATTAGACTCGAACGCAGCTGTCGGGCTGCTTGTGTGCCCGCGAGTAACTTACGTGAAAATATATTGTTTATTTTTATCATGCATTATGCCCCACGGCAATTTAAAACGCTCACTGGTAATTCACAAAATTTTATTCAAAAATGTGTTCTTTTTTCTCCTAAAATCGGAGGAACAACTTCATTTGCTTCAAATATTCAGCGGCAACTTAAAGATTATAATGGTACTTAATCAACGTTAAAGATTCAACTCAACTCGAGAAAATTTCTGGAAAATTTCTTACAAATCCCGCTCATCAACAAATGCTGTTCCAAACGAGTACGTTCACAATTACAGCATGTCTCGTCCAGGAGATGCAGGAACACGTCAAGATCCCTGACGTGCGTCGTGTCCCAGATATTGCAGGACATGCAAGTCTCACTCAAGCATTTCAGAACAGGGTTCGCAAAGCCTGACCCTCTTAGGTATTCCACCCCGCAGCGATCTCGCTTGGCGTAATTGCATCTAAGACGCTTCTAGACACTCACCCTGACACGGCGTCCCCCACTCCCCTCTCACCAGCCAGCTCTTGACTGGCTATGATTCTCCTCACCGCACTGCAACCCACCTTCAACCCTCGCTGCCAAATGATACTTGTGTTTAAATTCTTTGTGTTTAAGTTACCATATTTTGAAGAGTACATAAGAGGCTAAGAGTTTTACATGTTTTCAGTATCTAAATTTATGGTTTTATGTTAATATCTGTGTACTTTTGTTTGATTAAAAATTTCATATATTTTCAACATCGATTTAAAAACTAAATGTCGTTTTTAATATCCAAGGTATAAGTGTTCGTTAGTTTTAAGAGGGGTTTGAGTTACATCTTTCATTCCCATTACTAATGGAGCTCTAATAAACATTAAAATGTCATCGATCTTGTAAAATATGTCGAAAATAATTATTCTTTCGTGCTTTCTGTAAAAGCCTCAAGAGTCAAGGCGACTGTTCTTTACTAAAAGAACATTCATGTCCAATATCACAATTATGCTAACAGTCGCATCAGGGACGGATATTTACGTACACAATTTTACAACGAGACTACGAACCTTGAGCAGTTCAGACTAAGGCTTGCAAATAGCAGAAAACAGGAAGATTTCCTTGGGTCTCACCTGCAGGTGCAACTGCGCATGTCTCTTCTCAGGTCACGAGCTGTAGCCGCGCGTGCGGCTTCCATTCCTTGCCGCTAATTGGCGTCCGTCACTCCTGCTAAGTGAGTTAGAGACGATTTGAGTAATCACGTTACGGCGGCCTCTGATGGAAGCGGTGGTGGCTCCTGGTGGAGGGTGGTGGCCAGCAAGCGCTCGTAAGGGTTGTGAGACACAAAAAGTGATGGCCAAACGAAAGGCAAGAAAAAGGGTCTGCTGCTCTGGAGGTACACGTGAATGTCGGTGCATGAGTTTCCCATTCGAGGCCTCGAAAATTTTAGGAAGGAGGGAAAGTAGGATGTTACTATACAGGTTGAAAATTCCTTAGAGTCATTTTTCTTTTTCTTTTCTTACTTTTTCCACAAGAATGTTGTTGAAATAGGATGAATTGTATTCCAAACGACTGGAGTAGCAGAAGAACCTTCAAAACGATGTTGGTGCACTGATGGAAAAATAGGGGTGACTGATTGACTGCATTTTACATATGCCGATATGAGACAATTCACTTTGATTATTTTGTCACAGAATGCTATGTTGTTATGTGCTTTAGAACCACAGTCATAAACAGAATAAAACAATCTTAAAAATTATTTTAAAGAAGGCCGTAAAAAGATTATGTAAATTGAGTGCTTCGAATTGATGAAAGAGACTATTTAAAATATGTACTTTTTAGAAGACGATAAAAATGTATCTATTTGCCTCATGGAGAACTTTGGAGAACTTTTTAATTTTGAAACATTTTCTCAAGTGCTTCACGGCAGTAAAGCTCTCGCTCGCGGCCCGAGTCAAATTACTCTACTGAGCACCGTGAGAATTTTACTTGGTGGACGGAAGCGTGCATTGCGGCGACGTTTTTGCCGGAGAGCTAATCTGCCTCCTGTCTCGTACCTCCTGCCTCCGCCTGCTGCCTCCTGCCTCTCTTGAGCAATTTGCGACCGCGGCAGCAATCTGGAGAAGAGCCAGCGAGCCTCACTCCTCAGGCTTCCTTACTGACGAGGAAATAAATGGAGCTCGTGGCATTTGCCATCTGCAGGCATAGAGACACATTTTGAGGAGAAATGCCGCTCCACCTCATATTTCTGCTCGAAATTTGTCCCTCGGCATGAGAATTTTCAGCTTCCCCTTGAATGCTCATATTAAGAAAAATTCTAACGTCTGCTACGTTAACGAAAAGTTGAGACAACTAAAAAGATTTCTTATGCTACGTACGCTCGTTCAATGTGTACGAATTTGGGATATGTCAGAAAGTTCTCTAACTAAATTAAGATAAACTTAATATGATGCATCGTGCTCATTCCTCAATATTTCATACTTCACCAAACTGCCGTAAATTGCATATAGAGTAAGGCTCGAATGATCTTGCTTATAAAGTCCAAAAAAAGTGCTATAATCTTGCAATTACATATACACGCAAAGTTTAAGTGTGTCACGGACAACTTTAATTAATTAGACCTGTAAAGGTCGTGACCCAGAAAAAAGCTTGAAAATATTTTTGAGCACATGTGTTCTACTGGCGAACTAGAGTCTGTAGCCAAGAAATTTAAAAAATGCTTTGCACATCAAGTAGCATCTTTGTCTTCGAATATTAGAGCTGGAGTGATGTTTCTCTGACGAACATTTTTATCTCACGTTTTGATCCAAGTGAAAACGAACGCTCCACCCGATTTCACACACACATTCACGGGGGTTTATCGATTTTAAAAATATAAATATGAGCATTTTAGCATCGAAACCTCTTTTGAAAACATCCATATTTAACATTTCAAAAGAAAGTTTCTGCTAATGTATTCTGCAACCGTTTTTTTCAAAACTTATAAAAAGATATTTTTTTGCAAATTTCATTTGAATGTTACTTTATATCGTTTTCTTTTCAAATGAAAAAAAATGACCTCCAGATCACCCAGAAGTAGAGTTCTGGATTCCCTGCTCCTACTTCATATGCTTAAGTTATTTTTTTGAGTCGTAGGATTCATTGGAAAAAAAACTTGTAGAAACTTCATGAATTTGCATGATTTAAAAGTTACGGCAGGCAAAAATCTAACTGTAAAAACAGCAACACTTTATTTGAAGCAAATCTAAAAAAATTAATGAGACAGTCCAAGTTCCCTCTCAGAAGTCGAGTTGTTTTAAAATTTCCGTTTAAGCCTTTCGATGGCAACAATTTTCGAGCGAGCGGGTCCTTTTTTACCCACAATTCCTCGACTGACCTCATGAAACTACCGTGCTGGATGCGGTGTGCGCTCTGGGAAGGACGCCTGCAAGCTCGAACTCAGTCACAAAAATTGTCAGGTCTACCTACGCCACTCAGGTCCAACATTGGCCTTCTTATTTCATGACAAGCCTCTTACTTCAATCCAGCGCCTTCCGGCACTTTCTTCAGTGATGTCGGATGATGTCAGATTTGATTCTCGTATTTTGGTGGCATTAAAGCAATTTTTCAAGTGCTATTTATTGGACGAGCTGCGCCGAGCCTTTGAAGCCTTAAGGGCTTCCAGGCGTCGTTTCATTTCATTCGGCTGCGTGGCTGACAGTGATCTCTGTCTAGCTCGTGACAGCGTGGCTGGCACTGATCTCTGTCTAGCTCGTGACAGCGTGGCTGGCACTGATCTCTGTCTAGTTTGTGACTGCGTGGCTG
>VOMN01022501.1:0-15045 GCA_014899125.1 Orchestia grillus | reverse complement strand
GGTCTTTCTCTTAATGCAACAAAATGAGTGTTCCCCAGTGTAATCATCATGATCACGCTGATCAATTCAATGCAGATGCTCTATGAGTGGGTTACGCAACGAATAAGTACTTCTCTGTGTCCAATGAATAGATATATGTGAAAATATTATTTCATCTTAAGTACTTCAATCAAATTGCTTTCCCTATCATTTCCATGGAGATTCAGCAGAAACTTTTTCAAGAGAAAATTTTTCGCACATAGATGTTTCCCTAATAAATAAAAGCTGATTTAATTACAGCCACAAATAATTAAATCACAACAAATATATAATTAATACCTTTTTCCTCATAAAAATTATTAATACAGCAGTTCCAGGCCAATCAGCGCAAAGCTTCCAATAAATCGAAAGGCTGAACCATTTCCTCTAACTTATACGGAGTCAAGGGCATACAGTTCCGAAATGGATAATATATATAGAGAAATGGTGAAGACTCGGCAAACTGCTGTTTTCTTGGATCCTCACTCATGCTGCAGCAAAAGACAGGTATGCGGCTACTGGTGGTAGAAGGAACTCGTAAGAGCTTCTATCATGAGACCCCACCGAAAGTGATGGTCTTCTCCCGCAACGTCCAACTCGGTCGTGTCCCCAGCACCCCATCCCCCCACTACGTACCCGAGTACAGCCAGGCACAGCTAACAGAATAATATTCACTTAGCTGTGAGCCAGGGTCCCGAGATGTACGCATTGAAAATAGGCTCGCTCATCGGAGCAGTGCCAATAGCAACCATTTTCTACCGTCCTCTACTTAAAGTTTTAACCAGAATATTAATAACACTCGTAGCATCAAAATATTAAAGATAATATAAAAATTATTTAAACAGTACGTCTACTATTTTTGCCGTAAGAGTTACCTAACCTAACCAAACCTAAACAAACCTAACCTAACCTAACCAAACCTAACCAAACCTAACCTTACCAAACCTAACCTTACCAAACCTAACCTTACCAAACCAAACCTAACCTATCCTAACCTAACCTAACCTAACCTAACTAGTAACGGAAATGATGTGTGATAAGAATCATCGCACGAGTATAACATATAAATAAAGGGTACCATTAATTCTAAGACAACATTTTAAAACATGGGATAGTTGTAGACAGAGTTTGATTCAAATTAAATAAAAAATCCCTTATTATACAGTTCATTGTAGAAATCGCTTAAAGTGAATGCTTAATTTGAGAAAAAATAACCTGCAATGAAGTAATAGAAGTTTTTGGGTCTTTTCGAACCTTACCTTCTATTTAAAGCATAACATCGTTGAAGATAATATTATACAAAAAAAATGTACTTGTAATGCTAAAGGATTCCGATAATGATGAAACATTAAATAAATGAAATGGAGCCATAGGGCTCCATGGTGAGCAGGTTTAAAGTGATAGTTTTCAGATGGGAAGTAAGGGTTTGACTCCCGGCTCAGGCACTGATTTTCACGTAACCACGGCGGTCAAGGGAAGTACTCCGCACTCACGTGAAAAGCCTCACCTGAGAAGAGGCTCGAACCCTAGCCCTTTCGGCTGTAAGGCCATCACGCTAACCACTACACCTTGGAACTACGCCACTACTCCTCCTATTGCAATAGAAAACTTTTATGAGATATGAATATGAGTGCAAAAATTCATTTGAAACTTGTATGTATATATAATTTATCATATGAAAATGAATAAAATTTGCATCAAAAGTACCGGAACTTATTTAATCATGAGTTATTTCTTACCTCTTTCCAAATTTCTGAAGCTGTAATGTGAAGATTAAGCAGCAGCTGATGTAAACAAACAAAAGGGCTGAAAATATGTATCAGGTGGGACTAGGATTAGTTATGGCAAGTTAAATATTGCCATTTGATAAGGGAATGGGTTTTCTTTTTGCTAAATTTTTTCATGGCTTTTTAGTCAGAAATTAAAATGCCTATAATTCACTACTTTCGATAGTTGTTTGAGTGAAGAGAGTCATTACTGTGGCAAGTGAGCCGCATTTAAGTAGATCCTTACAGCAATTTCTAATTTATGGTTATATAAAATTTGCTAAAATTATTAATAAAAATAAATTGATTATAAGCTAATTCTATTTGTAAAATGCTCTAGCATGGATTAGTTTTCATTTGCCAGAAGATTCAAATGGGTAGCCTATTGTGGTTTCTCTATTAATTTACTGAAGATGTCCTAATTTCTAATTTTATGAGAACTTTGCAGAAAGATGTTAGTATTTCATTAGAGATTTTTGGTAATAATGTTGAATGACTTGTATGATAGACAATGGTAGGGCCTGTGAGATTTAAGTCAATGTCTTGATGCTGCCAGTGATTATTTTGATGTGAGAAATACAACTTATATGTAACATTTTCTAATTACTCATATCAATTTATATTTTTTCTAATAGAAATAGCCAATTTTCATATTTTTAGCTCTAGCTTCTATGTATAATTGAATGTTTAACATGTTGGCTGCAACATGTACCATACATATACACACATCTCTTGCCATGCCTACACATGCCTACATGTGGTACACTGTAGAAAAAATAATTTTTTATAAACCCTGAAATTTCTTTTCAACGTAATAGAATTTTAAAAAGAATGTTTCCCTATATTCATAAAGGTTAAGTATACAGCTATAGGAAAAATAAATTTATATCTAAAAAATGAATTGGTAAACATTGATGCCTATTCCTGCGTATACTAATTGGGATACTTATATTGTAAACCTTTATATATTCCTTTTTGTTCATAAAAAACTGCATTATCCTATATTATAAATGTTAATTTTTGATAGACTAGTAAAGGTAAATTGAAATAAAACATACTTTTTGAACATTATAGATGCCAGCTAGGTGACCTACACTGAATGACTTACACCAAAACATGTCATGCTCAAAAACAGTTTTTTCTCTCAGTCACCAGAGCAAGTTGTGACCCTGGGGCATTTTTTCGTGGCAATTTTAGAACCCTCATCCATTGAGAGCATTGACCCTAACTATAGCATGCATAGGGCATGGAGTATTTGACCCTATGCTTTGCCTTTAACTGCTCCTGCTACTAATTAAACTTTCTATAAATTCTCACCAAGATTGCCATTCAAATCAAAGTATGGGATACTCAAATCAAAATATGGGGTTCTCAAATCTAAACAAGGGTCACTCAATTCAAAGTAAGGCTTCAGAAGAAGAATTGTGATTGATATTCCTATGTGGACCCTAAAATGATGAAGTATTCATTGTTCTCCTGTAGGGAAAATAATGTACACAAATTACAAATAAAAAATGTCAAAAATGTAGTAAAATATCTTATTTTTCATAAAACATCAGTGTATCATAAAAAGTTATGTTTTTGTATAAAAGTAAATAAAAGTGTATGAAATAAGCAAGAAACATTAATTAAAAAAAAAGGTACATATCGCCCAGAGTTATCATTCATTGAAATACAGGCAATGTGTACCATATTAGCACACATTCATCATGACGCACGTTCATTATAGTATTGCTCACAATAGCAGATACTATTATTCTAGGCAACATGTACTAAATATGATCACACTTTATGAATGCAGTATAGAAAAGAGCTGCACACAACCTCTCACTGCAAGATCTTGACTGGAACTGATGCTACACTTGTTTGAACATGTCTTCCATGGGTCTAATATGGCCAACATATTAAATTTACCATTGATTTGGTTATTATTAACTTTCGCCAACATTTATTTTTAGTTGGCATCCTGCACAGGGTGTTCTATTTATTGTGTCACTTTCATTTCAAAATCATTGGAAATCATTTTCTTTCTGAGGTGCAGCAATGTATTTTCAAAAGTTGAACAAGATAGAAACACAAACTAAAAAAGTTTGTGTTGCAAATGTCTTCCGTTCTTGAGCTTCCTCCCGATTATGTTAGGGTTACATTAAAATCAAGTTAGGTCAGTTAAAATAGGCTTGTTTCAGTAATTCAATGTAAAGGAATATAAAATTCAGGTCAATTAAGCCTATGCAACTGTAGCCATTTTTATAGACTTTTTATCATTATGTTCTAATGTTGC
Organism: Orchestia grillus; assembly: GCA_014899125.1. Lineage (NCBI taxonomy): Eukaryota > Metazoa > Arthropoda > Malacostraca > Amphipoda > Talitridae > Orchestia > Orchestia grillus. The sequence goes on along the minus strand of VOMN01022501.1, from coordinate 10,980 downwards.
ATTTCTATGCAAGTGCATCAATTATCTCTGTGTGTACTTTCTATAGGCTTTGAAATTGTTGAGAAATTACTTTCTGCTACTCAGGAAGAAATTCTTTATAATGAGATTAACATGAAGGTTGTACAGTGAATAGAACACTCTTTACTCAATGCTGACTTGAAGCAAATATCATTTATTTTATCTAGGTGTATCTTGATATGATACATGGGCTGACATCAGTCAGGGCCTTTATTAGGCATGACCTGCTTTATATGTCACAGACTGTACCCCTTTCTTTGTAACCTTAGTTTTAATGTCTTGTGTTTACTTTCTGTTAGCATGCAAGGTTAGTGTTTCCTTTGGTTAGTAGTTACTTTACTGCAGCCAACTGCAGAGAGTGTCCTGTTTATTGTACAGTCTTTATTTTGATGTAATTGGATAGGACTTTCTGTCCTGAGGGGTGGAAACTTTTTCTCAATACATTTAAGGATGAGATAAAATGATGAAAAATTAGTAAATATTTTATAATCTCTTTTCTGCTCCTATGCTTCCTCCTGGTTATGTTAGGCTCATATTAGAGTTACATTAGATTATATTAAGGTTACGTTAGGGTTAGGGTTATGTTATGTTCTAGAACGTTAGGTTAGGAAAGATTTGTTTCATTTTGTTTATTTGAAATAGTGTGACAAAAACTGGTAAAAATGCAGCCATATTTCCATAAAGTTTGTGAAATTTTGGTGTATTAGTACACAAATGGTTTTAGTATCTCTCAATGTAGTATTTCTATGCATCAAAAATTTTGAAAAACAGGCTTCTGCTCCTTAGAAAAATAATTCGTAACACATGACTCTAAAACAAAGGCTGTGCAATGAATAGGGTGCTCTGTGCAGTTGACCACAGTAAAGTCAACATTAACCACCACTTGAAATAGGTTTCCGTAATTCAGAAAAATTTGTTTTATCCATTGACACCAAAACAAATGCTGTATAATGAATAGTACGCTTTGTGTATTTGGCAGCAGTAAATTAATTATCAATTTTTGCGTTACTGTGGCCAACTGCCTCAAACAAACTCTTCTTTTTTGTATCATTGGATAGGATTTTTTTTCTGAATTACAGGAATTTGTTTTCAAGAGGTTTATGATGGGAAAAAATTGTGAAAAATTAGTTTTTTGTATAATTTGTCTTATGCTCCTGTGGTTATGTTAGACTACTTTTGTTAATTTGACATAGCAATGAAAAACAACAACAGAATGTGTGAAAATATGGCCCAAACATCTGTAAAGTTTGTGTGTTACATTATGTTAGTATTGGAATGGTAGCTATTTTTCAATATAACTTTTTCCCTATTTTGAAACTTGAAATATATTTCTACTACACAGGAATTCCTATCCAATGATGTCAAATTGAAGTTTGTACAAGGAATGGAATGCTCTATGCAGTTGGCTGTGGAAGAATAACTATTAACTATGGGCAAAAATATGTACAGTTACACCCAGAATTATTCCTAACCATATATTATTCTTGAATTTATTTAAATAAATCTTTCAATGGGCTACTTTTCTTAACAATGCTTATACCAAAAAGTTTAAAGGTGTTCTGAAGTAAAACACAAAGTGAGAGTTCTTGAAATAATTTATTTTAAAGAAATAACCCCTCATGGGGCATAAGATAAGCCATAGGCTCTAGGGTTAGGTTAGTTACGTTTGTGTATCCTATGCTATGGGGACTGGCATCCCCAGGAGAAAACAATGTTAGGGTACCTCAGCTTCAGCTAGGTCTTCAGGACTTCTATCTTTTGTGGCAACTTTTGTTTCTTTCTATTTTCATACCATCTTTGCTGATGTCTTTTTCTTTTCTTCCTCTTCCATTTTAACTTGCTGTTGCTATGCACAGAGGATCTTGTGTGGGAACACACTTTGTGGGTAGATTCCCCATTCTCTTAAGTCCATGCTAAATGGTTGTCCTCTTTTGGTGCAAAACAGTCTTGAGTTACTAAAGTGTTGCTTTCTTTTTACTACTACCAATTTGTCAGGCAAATATATTTTTAGATATTCTTGTACATATTGTATAGTTTTTTGACTGTATTCCCTAATAACTAATAAGGAAAACTATAGTAAAATTTATATGGAGCAAAAACATTTGTTGAAATGGTAAATAAAAGAACCAGGGTGACAACCTTAATCATGTTACAAAAAATAAAGTATTTTATGCTTAAAAGCTCAGTGTAAAATTATACAATCCAGGTTAAGTCCCATCTTCAGTAATCTGCAAAATAGAGAAGAAGAACAAATTATATAGACATTTATATTTACTCATGAAAATTTTTGCATTGTAACAAAAACTAAGGGGGAAAATTACAGATATGCATCATATGCTAATAATGTGCAATGGATAGGCAGTATTATGATCATTTAACTTATGTTTAGTTTTTTAGTGTAATTTGACTCCAAGATTCTAAAGTCCTGCCTATGGCTAGTTGAGTCCAAAATTGCAAAACCTTCCAGTGACAGCGGTACATGAGCACAAATAGATGATTGTGATGGACTGGTTAAAATGTTGGCCATGCTAATACTTTTCCTGACATGCTCTCCTGCTCTAGCATGAAGCTATCTATGAGTAGAACCTATATATGAAGATGCACAGTAAACACAACTGAATCTGCACCAGAGAACTTTGGATTCTAAAGACAGGGCGATCTTTTAACTTAAGAACTGAACTTATTGTAAATTTTTTGGTGAGAATAATAATGAACTGAAAATCAGGTATATCAAGTATTAAAAGTTTTACTCAATTTTTGTTTCATTTTTTCCTTATCTTTTTCAATAATGGACCTATAAAGAAAATGTAAGAAAGAATTATAGGACAGGAAGAATGCAAATGGGATGTTTCATATGTCTTTGTTAGAAATCCATGTGCTTGAGAGCAAAATAATGAAACAGGGTAGCCATTGTAGAAAAATAAGAATTTCAAAACTTTTTTTTGTGAAAGATTGAGCAGTTTAAACAATTATACATTTATCTACAGAGTTTAACTGGATTCTGAGAGTAAAGTTAGATTTAAAGAGTACAGACGAATTCCTAGCGGAAAGTGTTTTTTTTAGAGGAATGTTACATTTCTGAGTAAAATTGGATTTCCATCCAGAGTAAAATTGGGTTCTCAAAGCAAAGTGAAATCTAAAGAGTTGAACTTAAGATCTTGTGTAACCAAGAGGTCTTCAGTAGACTTGGGTTCTGACAGTTAAATTTGAATCATGGATGTTAAAGTTGCACCATAAAGGTAGAAATTGATAATTTAAAAAAAAATTAAATCACTGCAGTAAAAACTGAGTCACAGAAATAGAAATGGGATTATGGGAATTAAAATGTTAATTGGAGTAAAAGTTCCACTACTGGAAGAAAAACCAGGTCACTAGAGTCGAATTTGATCAATATAGTGAAAGTTAGTTATGTGTGTTCACAGAGTTTTTCATTTTTCCTCATTGGAATTATAATGAAAAAGTACAAAAAGTACTTGAATTTTCAACATATGTATTATTTTCTACAGATTGTTTGATTTTATGATGGTGTGCTATCTTTTTGTGTTGATTAAGTCATGTATCAGTTAATCTGATGTAATTTAATTATAAATGTACCTGTCAAAGAAATATGTAATCGAAATTTTGTCCAGAATGCATTCCTTGTATTTTTGCTTTGTTTGATTATACACTTCTTCTGCTAGTAGAGATTTTTAGGTATTTTATTAATAGTTAGTTATTTTGATGTTTGAATTCAGCATCTTTTGTGACTGAAAAGTGGGCTTATTGAGCAGGTTTTCTCACTTGGTTTATTAACTTGAATTATATGACTATGGAGAGATAATGGCTCAAATTTCTACTTCTAACTCTCTGAACATTGTTGTGTCTGACCAAAGTTTGAGCATTCCTCTGACACTTCAGAGCAAAAAGGAAAGAATTGCTGTTGCTCCTCAGTTGCAAGAAGAAGAGGAAGAAGAAGGAGGAGAAGAAGAGGAAGATACTATGAAGGAAATACCTTTATCAGAAGTTCAAAATCATAGTTTAGAATCAGAAAATGCTTATGTTCTCACCAACTCGTCCGGCCGTAGTAAAACCGCCATGAATTTGGTAAGTTCATATCCAGGAGACCTCTCAAGTATACATGAAGACTTGTCCACTGTCCATATTGTTTGTGGGGACAAACTTGCACCAGGGTTTGTTCCAACACAGACTTTCATTATGACAGGCAGCAGAAGTTTCACATCAGAAGACGAGTCATCTGGCAGCGTTTGTCACTCCATGAGCAGTTCAATGCCTCGTCAATCTATCAAGATCGACACGCAGTCGAGATCTGTGAGTAGCAGCACTACTCTCTCTGTGCACAACTCCCTGGATCATGCTGAGAACATGGGAGGTGGGAGTGTGAGTATCACTGAGGCTGAGGAAGAGCCTGGTCTTGAGGATGTTGCCATCACAGAAGTCTGCTCTGATGGAGTCCCCTATGATTCTACAGAAGTCCTCATTCCTGTGTCAGAGAACTCCAATGCTGGCAGCTCTGTTTACATGTGAGTTTCGGTATAAATTATTAGAAAGATGTATTGGTTTCCTTTATATTTGTCATTTATTTTTCTTAATCAGTTAAGTATATCTATAAGTTTTTAAAGTATTAGTTTAAGCTCATATATAGACATAATTCAGAGTGTAATTCTAACAGTATTGGAAGCAGGTAGGAAAAAATGTTCCTCTATATAATATTTTTCAACCAAGAGTTATTTGACTTTGAGGTATGAACATGAAGTATTCAGTTTACAGTGAGTGTGTTCATGATTTTTTTAGGAGGGGGGGTTGATATTTCTGTGACATAGTTTCTGTTTCTCTAAGCACTGTTCTGTAATCATCTCACTTTCTATTATTGTCTCTCAAATGCATATTTATGTTCCAGGTCTGAAAGTGTTCTCCATCAAGCTAATATAAAGAAGTTTATGAAGACTCATGGCTATGAAGGTGTGTCTTCTTATTAGTTATTTATTTTCTTCTGCCATTATCAATTAGTTGAAATTTTTCAATACCTATCCCCTGTTAAATATTGTCTGCGTAAATATCAGATATAGGTACGTAGGTATTTTTTTTTACATATCTATGCATGACTACAGCTTCTATATTTCATAGCCTATTTACCTAAGAAAAGATGATGAATGAATTCTAGTACAGTAATTCAGTCCAAAAGATGAAGCCACCATAGAGAGAGACTGCAGCTTGAGATTTTGGACAGATGTGCTGGTGGAGGTGACTGGGGAGAGGTATCAGGCGTACTGTCGTGTCTGTGATGTCATCGTCAACATAAAGTGTTTGCTTGAGCTTGAGAGGCACGTCAACACCATCAAGCATCAAACCAAAGTTGGTGAGTTACCAAGGAAAACTGCCAAAATTGTTATTTGTGTGTGAACTATTTGGTTCTTGATAATTTTGCTTTTTTAGTTCCTGTGGTACAGTTAGGGGACACAAGTCAATGCTCACTTCAAAATAATTTTTTATAATTGATTTGTATGTTTAAGGAATATGGCTGAACTCTTAGCTTACAATACCAAGGTCAAGTGCTCTATGGAAGACTGATCTTTGGTATCATTGACTTCAGATGAGGAAAATGAAAAATAAGCCCATGATGATTTGCAAAGATTTAAAAACTGACATGGGAGCCTGTGGGACAGAAGTGAGGGCAAGAGCCATCAGCAGAAAACTTCAAAACAACGGAATTGAATGTTTCACTTCTCCTAAAACTCCTAAACTGCACAAAAATCACATAACAAGTAATCTTAGCTTTGCAAATGTACACTTGGAGAAAGGATATCCATTTTAGAAGGCTTATTTGGTCTGATGTAACTAATATTGAATTATTTGGTTATAACTTAGCTATTATGTGTGGAGGACACTAAGAACAGCCTATGAGAGGCATGATACCATGTCACCTGTGCTAGTATAATAGTTTGGGGTTGTTTTTCCAGTGCATGACACTGGTGCGCTTCATATTATTGATAAATGGATGGGACATGCTTCATCAAGCATAGAAAAGTCTCATTTCAAGTGAGAAGAATTTATTCCAAAGATGTAACTGGGATGTTCAAGCAAAATAATGGCCCTAAATACTAGCAAAATTAACATTGGAATGGTTAATGAAAAACAAAATCAATGTTCTCACATGATCAAGCCAATTCTGAGACTTCAACCTTATTGAATATCTTTGGGGAACACTCAAGTAGACAGTTCATCAAAGAAGTCTGATGAGTCTTGAAGAACTGGAGAAAATATGTACTGAAGAATGAACTCATATACCACCACTAATTTACAATTGCTTAATTTCATCATATGAAGATCATCTCTAAGGGCGAGACATATATTCTCATCACACTGTAAAAATGTAACAATTACTAACTAGACCATCAAAGGTTCATGCATACATGATATTTTTCTGTGTGGAATCTTTCTAAAGGTTTTTGGTAACTTACGGTATATCATCATAACGAGTCTCTAAAGAAATCAATTAATAACATGTAGTAATCTTTACATTAACCAGCTACACGCACCACAAGCCCATTATTAATGTGTGTAGCTACAGTACAGCAGTAGTGGCACTTTAGGTACTACAACTTGATACACGTGTCTCTGCAGTACAACAGGAGCTGTCACAGCTCAACAACCCCATTGTTTGTCCCTGCAGTACAACAGGAGCTGTCGCAGCTCAACAACCCCATTGTCTGTCCCTGCAGTACAACAGGAGCTGTCGCAGCTCAACAACCCCTGGTCAGACGACTCGTGCCGGGCGCTACTGAGCGCCGTGCGGCAACACCACCATCGCTTCCTGCAGCGCCAGGCCCCGCGTACCCCCATCTGGGCAGACATTCTGCAGCATGTACGGGACGCCGCCCCTGCAGCCTGCCACCTCGACGTGAACCAGTGCAGACACAGGTGGCTGCAGCTCAAGGTGGGCATACGACTGCTCTCTCTCCGGTGTATTTTTTGTGGCCATTTGTGACCAGACTTTGGGGAGATAAGTTTATTGGGCGCACAGCTGGGTTACAAGAGGAAAAAGTGATGATGCGTGCTCTGCTCATTGCCAGATGCGTGCTCTGCTCATAACGGGGAGTCGAAGTTTCTCGGGAGACTTGCAGCTACGAGTTATAAGCTCATCCTTATGGCAAAGCGAGGAGCACCACGGTGTTTTCCAGCTTCGCATCAAGGACGCTTGTGAGGCAACGCTGAGACTTCAACATTGACCCATATGGTTGGGAGATCAAAGTGTCAGACGGAGGGAGATGGGAGTGGCAACATCTATAGTGGAATGAGATGTGCTGAAGTTAGAACAGTTCTTGTGCAGAGTGAACAAGCTAGAAGACAACGAAGGCATCAGGCAGGAACTGTAAACGTTGTTGCAGCGGACTGGCACTTTGGTTGTCCAGTATATGTGGGAGTTGGACTTCCCGGTTTGGCTTAGTTAGCCGTGAGAGAGCTTGCAGGAGAGCTGGAGCATAGTTTGGCGGAAAAATGCGTGAGCCTTAGTTTTTATTTCGTGGAACACTGAATGGATTTTTTTTATATTGATTCTATATTCTTGTAATCTTTAGTATTTTACCTTGTAAAGATCAATTCTTATAAATTCTTGCTAAGATGATGTTTTGTATAGTATTCATATTATTAAAATGATCATTTTGAACTGTCTAAGACCACAGGAATATGCGATTCTCTACTGTAAGACCGTCTGTTAAGACGTAAACGAGTTCATTTATATAGTTATGATATAGTTATAATTTGTGTTGGAATGTACTTATACTTCGTTGAGCCAACTTGAAAGTGTAAAAGATCATAAAATAATGTATTGAATGTACGCGTATTTAAAAGGGTTTCAGGGAACATTTCACGAGCATGAAAGGTCCGTGCGTCGCAGGAACTCACCAATGTTGGCACTTCACAATCGTAATCTTTTGAAGGCTACGTGGATTTCAAAATCCACTTTCGCTGCGATGTTGCTAGTTTTTCGTGACAAGCTAATTGCAGTCTTATTGCATGTTCACGTGCATACACATGGCTGTTGCTAGTTTTTTGTAGAGAGTTCAATGCAGCCTTATCTTCCATAAATGTTGAGCAGCAAAGGGTTAATTTACTATACAGACTTCACGAGCATGTATTGAGTTTTGAAGCGCACCTCTTGTGTCCAGGGCGACTACGAAGAGTTCATCAACGGCAAGTCAGGCGAGGACAACTCTGCGGCGACTGTGACCTCCACCGGGCACCGCAGAGTACACACCTGGCCCGAGCTGATGCGGCTTGTGCACGAGATTCTGGCTCCTGCTGGGGATGACGACGAGGACCTTAACGAGTGAGCGTTTGTTTTGGCTTGGTCAGGTTGGCCAGAGCAGTTCTTGAGAACTTAGTTTAATTTGTCTGTGGTGTTGATGTTGATAATGATCTGGGTCAGGTTTTGTTAGGAAGAGACTGGTCAAAATGTACTCTGTGTTGCGACTGGAACAATAGGACAGAGAACTGCAGTAACGGCATGGGCTGTCTTCTGCATTGCAGAAATGATCGTAACGAATGCTTTCTTCATCGTAATTTGATTTGATTGTCGTTTTTTGTTTATTTTCACCCTTGTTTATAATATTAAAGAAACTTGAGTGAGTTCACTAAATAACTTGAGTTCAAATCCGAGCTCAGGTCGATGAAAAAGTTTCAGTTGTGCAGAACTTCTTTTGTGCAGTGGGCAGCTGCCTTCACGGGCATGAAGCTGTAGCATGACATCACAGTGTATAATTCCTCGGTGTATATATGTTCGTGTTCTATCTTGATACCGTCGTCTGGAATTCTGGCTGCGATGTTAATGGCTTATGTAATTTCAATGGAAATAGTTTTGTTCATTTTTTTAGTCTCAGTGAAGAATTTCTGTAACTCTATTTAAGGTGAAGTAAAGTATTATTCATTTAAAATTTCGCGATGTTCTTGATGGAGATCCTCATGCCGGGCGTGCATTCAGTGCAAGGTGTTCATTAAAAAATATGCACAGGAAATAACGTGTTCGTGATGCATATTTTTGTCTGTGCTTTTAAGTTTTATTACGAGTACATCCACCAGTTCGAGTCGGTACTGCCAAAGCCCAATATGAAATACCTGACAATATCAAATAAATAGCTTAGATAAATAAAAACTTGAGGGGCATATGACAATAGGTTTGTCTACCCTATGTTGTAAGGACTTGCGGTCCCAAGGGGGGCTCTGTTAAGTCATCTCAGCTATAGATAGGCCTTCGGGACACCTATCTTTCGTATCACTTGGCTTTTTTCAATTTTTACACCTTCTTCGCTATCTTTCCTTTGTCTTTTCTCCTTAATTTTTCAACTTGCTCCTATACGCAAAGAATCCTGTTTGAGAACACACCCTGTGCTTGGATTCTCAGTTATATTTAGTCCGTTCTAAATGATCTGTTGTCTTCACTCTCTGTAGGTCACAGTTATGTGGATAGGGAGCTTTAAACTAATAATCTAATCCAATCCAAATAAAAAATATATCGTTGGCTGCAATCAAAGCGATCACCATGACGTGAGCTACAGCATCCTAGATATACTGTCTTTTTTGCTGCTTTCATATTAAATACGTTTATATTGTCAGTCGTACATTTAAATTCAGTTTCTCTTCAAATCCCTTAGTTTCATGTTCTGAAGCCATTGCAGTGGTGTACTATTAATTAAAAAATTCACGTTATTTGTGATGCGTCTCAGCAGAGCGGGATTTACCCTTCACCTCACCAATTTTTTGAGTGTTGATCAGGAGAAATTCATTCATAATTGCGACGGAAAGACTGTATTGCTTTAGAGAGGTGTTGAAAATATATGAGATGTAATTACAGTTTAAGGCTTATTAATTCTTGGTTGACAGAGATTTAAACAAAGCGAGTCCATACATCCACGGAGACTGCTTCCAACAGCTGAGTGCAGGGCGGGTCGAGGCCGCGTGTCGCGGTGCACAATGCGCCCGACCAAATTATAAATGAGGGATCACATTTCTACGGGCAGCATATCTTTGAAACGGGGAAAAAACCTGTTATTCTCTAATTTGCTAAGATAACATAGAAGAAGTATGGAGGACAAAACATTCTGTAGTTCCTTCTTCAATTTCCCAAATTGATAGCCAAAAAACGGAATTACCCAATTGATAATACCTAAAGTTTTACCGTATGCCGAAGAGTTCAGTACAGGTGGGAGAGGAGGCCTACTTACCAATTGTTTGTGTTTGCAGAAGCAGTTCTGTGGTGCCCACCATACTGGAGTACCAGGAGCTCATCGAAGACGGTGAGTTTCATCTATACTTGATGAAATTAGCCTCTATTGGTGTTGTAAAAGTGGAAAATTCATCTTCAGCCATACCTAGTTGGGGAGAATCTTTTTTATTTGTGATTATATTGCGTTAGGGTTCACTTAAATGATTCGATTTAGCATTTTGTGAATATTCTTGTCTGTCAAAGCTGCTCAGCGAAGGCGATTGTCCCCCAGGGTGTATGCTCTGCCACCCAGGGCATACGTAGAATTTCTAAAGGCTTTAGAGAAGTGTGCTGCAGTGCCTGTCCTCGTCAGTGTGTATTGAGGAATTAGCTCTTTTAAATTGTGAGCCTAACTACTCAAGCAAAATCACTAATGGGTCGTTGTGTGTCTCCCGGCGTAGCTTGTGACGCTCTGATCCCTCAAGTTCCCTGTTAGGGAGGCGTGTGTGTCGTGTTGTTTTGATCCCTCAAGTTTCCTGTTAGGGAGGCGTGTGTTTCGTGTTGTTCTGATCCCTCAAGTTTCCTGTTAGGGAGGCGTGTGTTTCGTGTTGTTTTGATCCCTCAAGTTTCCTGTTACGGAGCCTTGTGTGTCGTGTTGTTGTCGGTCTATACGTGTCTCGCACCCAGAACAGCCGTTGTTGTTCGTCAGATAACAGAAACTATGTACCGACCGGGATCCCGGTCCCGGCAAATCCCGGCCCTTT
>VOMN01022493.1:0-14624 GCA_014899125.1 Orchestia grillus | reverse complement strand
ATATATGTATAGATAGATGACATACAGTGAGGTTTGTTCGATTTAGAATTATTCTCCAAAATTAGTGTTAGAATTTCTAATTCTTATTTAGGTTTTAATGTTACGACCTGTTGTTCCTCACACTAACAATTTACGGATTATATTTTAGTTATCTTTAATTTTCAACCTGGTGGTATTTTAATGTTCTATACAAAAAAGAATGAAATTCAGTTTTAATTATTTTTACTTATACTGACCTGCGACGATTGTATCTTTAATCATTAGTTCCATAAATACTGACCTGCGACGATTGTATCTTTAATCATTAGTTCCATGAATACTGACCTGCGACGATTGTATCTTTAATCATTAGTTCCATGAATTTGTACTTGCCAAGAATGTGTGCAAAAAAAAAAGTTAATTCTTCTGTTTCGCATTTCAATCCATAAACAATCATGGGCAAATATTCAAATCATGGGATCTGCACTCGTCAACTTTTAGTACTGAATGCATCATTGTGAAGCTACCATGTTTTCTTACGCTTTTATACTTTGTCTCTAATACTTTTTCACTCGCTTGTCGATCGATGAGAACGTGTCTGGAACGACATTAGGTCAGCATTGGCTGTCAGGCAATCATTGAGGTGCAGCCATATTTTTACGAGATTTAATTGACGTAGCGAGGGTCGCTGAGCTTAGTGCCTGTCTGCTCTCTCATCGAACTCGGATGTTCCTGGCAGTCTGGCAAAGACGTCACCCAAAACTGTGACATGACAACGCATTAATTAAAGCAAAATCTTCAACGCCTGCTTATATTTCCGTGCATTCTATGTTTTCTGCATGTGCATGTGAACTATTATTTTGTCGTGGCGAATCAAAGATACCTTTGTCGTGTGAACCCTTCACCGTGTCAACCCTTTGCCTCGCCAACCCTTTACCGGGTCAACCCTTTACCGAGTCAATCCTTTACCGAGTCAACCCTTTACCGAGTCAACCCTTTACCGAGTCAACCCTTTACCGATCAAATTATTATGGCAATAAGGCTGCATTTGGCTTCCTAAGAAATATTATCTGCATTAGGTAGGTATGTTAGCTAAAGGGTTGAATTTGAATTTTACTGAAAATTGTGAGCAGTCTTATGAATGAAGATTTTAAAATCCATATTGACAGTAAAGAGTTGATCGTTTTAGCAGTTGTTTGCCCCGTTCAAGAATCCTTTGAAGTATGGGTGGTATTTTAATTTTTATTTAATGAACTTCATCGTGGCACGTTTGTTTCTAACGCTTCTATGTTTGTGTCTTGTTTTCGGTCCATTTGTATTCCAAGTATATACTTTTCTTCATGCATTCGTGAGTCTACTTGTTGGGCTTCTGGTACTCTTATTTTTGCGAGACTCTCTACTTCAGCAAATCTCTTCGTGGGGAAATTTTTATAGTTTACGTTCTTAACATATGCCTACTTGTTGACTACACATCCAATTTTTTCTCTCAAAGTTGCCTATGAGTGAAAATGAACAATTAAGTACCGATTCTAATTTTTGGAATGAATATGCACTTAGTGGAATTATTAAATGTTTCACACCTTTCACTGTACTATGAATTTTCAAGTGGACCAGTTGATCCTTTCAGTGGGTCTAGAAAGGATTTGCATCGAAAGTTAGCCTAGAGAAGACATTCACATATTTAGGATTCTAGTGTGCGAATACCTAATTCGAATGTAATTTCAGGAGAAACGAGTATTCAGTTGCAAAAAAAAAACACAATTTGCATTGTACTATCTAAACGTTTGCATTGCTAGTGAAGCTTGTTGGTGGGGTAATTTTTATGCAGCTAGGTAGGAGAAAGCCCCGTACGGTCAGGTATATTTGCACGTGAGGATCCCTTGAAGATTATGCGCGCGTCAGAGGTCGGTCGAATGCTCGAGCTGACGGAGAGGAGAATGGCAGCGAAATCTCTCCATGGAAGGCACGCTGGGAGCATGTGTAAATTGTTGTGAATTCGATTTCCTGCTTCGAGGGGTATCATCAATGATCATTATATTTTAAACCAAGTTCCTCACCTTCCGTTGGAGACAGGGTTTGGTGTAGGGGAGTTATTTTCGTCAGTGTTCCTAAAATGAGAAAAATGTAGCTCGTTATAATTGATATCGATAAAAGTACTAGCAACTTCCTATGTTTCTCCACCTTCATATAAGATGAAAATAAAACATTAATATTGCTATCGAGTTTTGTTGCATCTTCAAATGACAGGAATAAAGCCATTTTTCCCTATGATCAATTGAAAATATGTAAGAATAGCTTAGTGATTTTATTTTTGTAAAGAAGAAAATACATTTTGCTTAACTTCAGCTAACAAGATATCACATTTCGTTGAGACGGAGAAGTGTCCCGAATTTTAACGAAGTTGTGTTTGATGTGTCGTGTGTGAGAGAACGGCCGCGGGATCAGGTCTCGAGAGCGAGCTGGTGTCGGCGGCAGGTAGGGGACCCCCTGGTTTGCTTCATCGCAGCTGAATAAGCGCCCGCCGGTGTGGCCACAGTCCAGGCGACGTCTTGTCCTTTCGCTCTCTCTTCGTTCCCTTGTGCTCGATCTTCTCTCAACCTTCGCGTTCGATTTTTTTCAGCACGTCTGGAGTTTTCTCCAGAAGTGCTCCGTTTGTGTGATGTATGCGACCGTTGATGTTACAGCACCCTGATGTGGGTTCGCTTTGTAGTTCGTTTTTCTAGAACTGCACGTTGTTCGTTCTCTTGTAATTCTTGGATTATTTTTTTTGTTGTGCATTCAAACGTAATCCTTATTTATATGCACTTCAGTTATATAAATTTTCTACCCGGCCAGCTTGTTATTTGTGGCTTAATGGTCTCTTAGGGGAATCGTCTCCCAGCGTATCGCCACGATTTGTTCTCTCGTGTGAACGGTAAGTTTCCCTAGTTCATCGGTTGCAATTGTTCTTGCGTTCTCGTTTTTAATTCTTTCTCAGTATATTTGCTGGAGTGATGCGCTCTGTAGAATTGTGCTCCAGCGTACGCTGAAGACTTGGTCAAGTGACCACTCCGCCAAAGATAATTGTAACTTTTCACAGCAGAATCGGTTTAATTTCTGTGTTTGTTTCCTGCTCTACGCGTCAGTTTTTGGTAGAGCTGATCCGGTGCGATGCGCAACAGACGTCTTTAGCTGCTGTGTTCGTCTCTGTTACTCTTCGTTGTATCCCCTGAATTCCTCTTGGAAGTACTGAAATTTTCCTGTTTCGGTGCAGTGCTCCTCACCAGCTGAGACTCCGGAATTTTGGACTGTTGAGGTGCTGATATCAAGCGTACTTTTTTTCAAGTTTCGCTGCTCTGGTCGCCTAATGTAAGCGCAAGCGATAGAAAATCCTAAATATGACATGTCTGACAATTTGTGCATATCCCTGGTATTTTTATCTGTGCTTAATCGTATATTGTATTCTCAGAGATAATTCCTGTTTTCATTTCGGGTATTGATCTCACATCAGCCATATTTTCTATTGTCCTAATAATTTCCATGGTAGTTTTTGTTCGTTTAAAGCCTGTTCTCTATACTGCCGATCATATTCACGATTGTAATTAAATTCTTATTTTCACACTATCAATGAAGTCTCAGAAAAAAACTAGAATAGGAATTAAATGTTTTACGTATGCTTTATTTTTACTTGCATCGTTCTAATCATTTCCTGCTTTGGTTTCTAGGGTACCCACTACTTCCAAATTTCGGACCTGAAATCAGTACTGGTAGATACATAATTCTTTTTACTCTTCAGGGAGCATAGGATAGGCCTTAGGGTTATGTTAGTCAAGTTTTTCTATCGTATGCAATGAGGACTTCGTCCACAGGGGGATGCGGTTAAGTTACCTTAGCTTAGCTTTCGGGACTTCTATCTATCGTGAAACTTTACTTTTCATTTCATGGCTTCTTCGCTATCTCTTCGTTTATATTTCTTCCTCCTCGACTTGGTGTTTTCTATGCACAGGGGATCTCCTGTGTTGGAACACACCTTGTGCATGGATTTCCTGTTTCTTTAAAAGTCCATACTAAATATTAATTTTTCATTCAGTGTGAGATGGTCCAAATTCCTGAAGTGTTACTATCTTTATCATTGTTACTACATAACTCTTCTTGTGGTAATTCTCGATGGAATATTCGACGTTGCTAGTGATAATTTGGGTCCTTCTACGTTTTTTAAAAAGTTATGGTTTCGTACAGACGTATTCATAATCGAGGATGAATAGCTTTTTGGCCCTGTTTAACAAAGTTGGGCGAGGTATACCATGCTGTCGGAACTGTATGCCTCGTTGCCGTATAGCTTAATAGTGGGAATGACTGTTAATTAACAGGACCCTAGTCAAACCCTGGAAACGAGCGGCTTTTATTTAGAGTTCCGTAAAATAATCCGCAAAAAAAGATAATTTTGGTCGATGCGATCCCATCGACAGCCCTAGGCTTCACGAGGGCGCTGGTATGGTAAACTTGAGTGAAATTTGTGCTGTGATTTCTAGCTAACTGCTCTCCTGCGAGGTGTCTGTTACATATCTGGAGAATTCATGATCATGGGGAATTATTACGCCGCCATAGTAAGCGTAGCAGAGAGTAGCTTAGCAAATTTCAAAGTGATACTAGTTTCACTTCAGTTTGAAGCGTTTTCCGATAGTTGCAATCGTATTCGTTCATTGAATATTTTCATACATTTACAGCCCTTAATTTGAATATGCTCGCTGTTGCCAAGCGGTCTACGACTAGGGACTCGATCTTTATCTTTCTCTGCCCCCGTGAATTGGCATTTATTGCTTTGTCTCCATTTTTTTACATCGTGTCCCTAAGGTGCCTATCGACTGCAACAGATCTGCCCCGTCCAATATGGCCGTCCAGTTTGTTCCATCTCGGCCTGAGTGTCGTCGAAGAACATGTTGTTCCGTCGCATATGGACTTGACGTTTTGATAGGTACCTGCGCTGCTCCGAAATGTTTTAGTGTTCTTAATTCCTTCGACGTTTTGATAGGTACATTTGGCATCCAATAGCCTCTAACTCGGAGCCGCTTTATCTCTATAGACTTTAAAGGATGCGTCTGTCATTTGTTCTCTATTCAAAAAACGTCCCATTTTAGAGCGGAAGTTTCTATGGGTCCTGCTTGTGTGACTAATCGTTAGTTTTCTTTGAAAACCATGTTCACGTAATGTGCTTTTCGGTTTCAGTCATTTCGTTGATAGTTCTCTCCTGCATTAGCCGTTGGATTTACAGTTGGCAAACTTAAAATACCACGTTATTCTAATGTACTGACAGTTAAATTTTATCTTAAGTTCACCTTGATCTAAACAATGTAGCGGAGCGCTTTTTGTAACTAACAAGCTATTTATTTTTTTTGTGACAATTTTCATTCGAATATTCGATGTTATCAAATGTAGGTTACGTGCACTACAGTGGTTATTTTATGAAAATATTTGGCACTGCATGGTAGGCATGAGCCAGTTTGGTTCGCTTACTTTTGAGCGCGCCCTGTTCGCGCGCGGTGCATCAGATATTAGCTTAGCAAAAAGTTGCTAGTGTATCGAATTGTCACTATTCATCACCAGAGCAATTCTTCACCGTTTAATATGTTGGCTGAGGTGCAATCAACATTTCTGGAGCTAATTTAAAGGATCATTCAATTTAGATAGATACGGCCATGCGTTTGCCAACCAACCACTGCTCGCTACCAATTGCTTCAAATTCTACCGTGGTTGCCAATTGAGCGTTGGTATGCCTGCCGCCGCTCGCTCCGCAATATACGTGGCCGGCTTCTGCCTTCTCTGCTTGGGATGTTATTGCGGTGGTAGGCCCATAGCCATGCTCCGCTGCTCTTTTATATTTATGTGCATTCGGCTTATGGAAGCATTGCGAGTGCTTTCCATTGCAGCAGTTCTCGACATATAAGGGGTGGTAGTGGCTTTCTATGTCTTGGAATACGTATTGTTTGTTCTTTTGGTATCGTCGAGCGAATGTTTTCCAATTAGAAGTGATAACTTGTTAAGAGCTTCAGATTTCATGCTGTGGATATTTTAATTTCAATTTATATTACCCAGCATAATTGCACTCGCCTCGCGTGACCGGTGTTGTATGTAGTTGCCTTCGTTACTTCACAAGCCTAAAAATTTTCATGTTTCATTTTCAATTTAGTGATCTGCTTCTATGGGACATTTTGTTCATTTCGCTTACAAGTTACCTGATCCTCTAACGGCCAAATTATTTTTGTAGCAGGACTGCAATTTAGCTTCGTACGAAAAGCTAGCCGTTTTCTTTTAAAAATGGGATCCTAACTCAATTTAATCTATAGGCGAATAGCTTATTTAATGTTTCGTCTTTAATGAAAAGTATTTGTTTAACACGTTGACTGCGGTTCTCCGTACAGGAGAAATTTCCCGTCGAAGAGTATCTCCGTTGTGAATGTAAAAATGAAGGATTTTGTTTTCATAAATTAGGTTATCCTATGAATTTTCTTTCTAATCAGAACTAGCTTAGTCAGGGACACAAATTTTGACAAAAACTTGAAAATTTATATTCATTTCATACATGATAGTGCTTTGGTTACATAAGGATAGGTTAGATGATCGCGTGTACTATATGGGACCCACTTCGAACGCTAAGTGTTAATTTTCAGTTGTTGGTTCTAGGATGCAAAATATTCCGTAGTACGAAAAGTATTTTGAGGCGTGCTTGTGTTTCAAAATTCCTAATTTTACTCATGCTGCGCATTGAATGAATTTTTTATTTGTTAAAGCCGTTGAAGTATCAGCTCAAGCAGCGCATCGTATTTAAAATGCTTCAATTTGGCTCACGTTCTACCGTAGCGTCTCATTAGAGCTTCCTGGAACTTCTTAAGTTCCATTTAAAATTACGTTTTCTGCATGCGTAACTCACATTTCAACGTCAGCACTACTCCTCAATTACCCTTTCAAGTCTCGTATGACATGTACTACACGTGACACAAATGTTTCCAAACCTACCGAGGTGTATGTGTCCCGAAAAAAAACGTGTTGATGTAGGAGACATCCAACACTATCATTTCAAATCAGCCAAAACCATCGATACATGTCCACTGAAACTACAAATCTTATTATTATATGTATGAAAAACGTAAATGCTGACCCGAGAAGGTTAAGTACTATCTATTTGAGCGTCCTTAGTAGTAACTTTATATTGACGCGTGTACGAGTGAAGGAGCGGTGCTGATTTCAGAGTCATGCAACATTGAGGAGGGCTAATAGACACGCATGTCCTGTCGCGCAGTCAACCTGCATTTAGAGGTCGCTGGAATCTGAGTCTGACATCGGAGAATTAGAGCGGCAATCAAATTCTCAGTGTATTAGAGCAGAATTATCCCATGCGCCCTGACTAACTCGGAAATATTTCATTGCCAATGGTTTTGTGTATTTAAGGTCAAGAGCGTCGAAGTGGGGAGTGCAGCGACCCCGCACCCTGGTTCTAATGATGCATGAAATATAGCGCTGGATTTGGACGATACCGTCAAAAAGCACCGAATGGCTCGGCGGGGCAGCGCAGCGGTGATTTGGATCCGCTTTTTGCGTGCCCTGCCTCCGAAGTTAGCTTTGAAGACCTCGCTTTTCGTTGACATTTTTGCTTCTCGAAATGGTGGTGTTGGGCCAGGGGAATCTCGTGCGAGTACTCTTGGGTGACTGTTGAGACCTTGCTCAGCTGGTTGCTAGAAACATTAAATTTTTCGGGAAAATGCAAAGCGAAAATATGAGGTAAAAATGGGCTAAATTTGCGCTATGAAAGGTTAGAGTTTCCCTCGTGACTTAACGTAAGGCATGAAGGCTGCGTGAAATTTAGACCAATTATTTACTTGATTCACCTTGTTACGTTGCGGTTTGGTCTTCGAGAAGTAAGAAATTTCAGAGCTGTGTAGTAAGTTCATTTTCCCGTTTTGTATATCACTGGACATGATCACTGAGAAGGTGACTTTTCCCCTGCCTGTGGATCCGTTCTGTGCAGAAAAATTGTGTATATTTCATCATCGTGTTGTGCATTCCATCAGTTATCCAAGGTAGGCTGCATTGGTATTGTCTGTAGGAAAATTTCTTTGCTTATTTAGATAATCGTACGTTATAGCCAATGTAATTCACGATCTTTATCAAGTTTTCCTAATGAAATTATATTTCTCTACGTACGTCTCGTCCTATGCTTCTTGGTAGATATTTTTTCTATTGCTGTTTTTTTGTACTCATAGCGAACCGCCATGTAGTAAATTGCTGGCAACTTGATGCGAACGAAACTATTCAACGTCATCATAATTTTGAAATGTTTTTGTTCGAAAATTTGACCTCCAATTCTTGCATTATTCTTGGGCGGGAAATCGCTCACGTTTATCGTCATCCTTGAGTTCGAAAAAGGGCAAATCTGCTTCGGTTGATGAAGGAATGCTGGCTTCATCTAAAATATTACCTGCTATGGTACTCGCTAATGAGAGGTTTTATGGACCAAATGACGTGTTGTGTGTCTCTAACTCCATTATGGACGGACCGCACTCCTCAACACCGTGACGAATATGGCCCCTTGTACCGCCTGGTATGTCTGCTAACGAGCGCTTCTTCATTTCGACGATTTTGTGCTGGTCCTAAACTCACATTAATGCATTGAAGCCCGCGGTGTAGATGCGTATGCCGCTCTGCAGCGACTTCTCTTAATCTTTGCCACGTCTACGTGATGATTATCTCATGAGTGCCAATTGTTAAATGTGTAATAAAAAGTTGTGTGACACCCTGTGTGTAGAAGGAAATTTTCATTTACCGCCTGTGGCACATCGTTCGCCTTGGGATATTTCCGTTTTGAGGCTTTGATTTTACTCTGTGTTCCCTTCGACAGTCTCATATGATCATGGCAGACCTTGCAACTGACGTTTTATGTTCGCTGTTGCTCTTTCTTGTTTCTTACCTTCGGTCATTCGTTGCTGTTCATTACTTACTCTCGCTTCATCTTTTCGTCTTGATCAAAGTGCCGCAACTTCTGTCTTTCGTGCCCATTTTGCTGCTTTCCATTTTTCTCACCTTTGCTATCTCTTTTTTGACTTTGCTTCCTCTTCGTTCTCAACTTACTGTTTTCAAGCGCTGGGGTTCCTGCGTGAGAATAAAATGTGTGCATAATTCCCCGTTCTCTATAGTCCATACTAAATGGTCAGTTCTTCGGATTACATTTCATGTGGATAGGGAGCTTTAATCCGTACTGTAATCAACTAATACTTAACTTTTCGTCATGATAGGTCGCAATAATTCTACCTATTAAATATCTACTGCCACTGAAACATTAAACTGATCCAGTATGGGGGATATATACCGTTATTAACACTAGTTACAGGTTTCTACAGGAAAATTGTCATTTCAATGATTTTAGTTCAAATATCATGTTTTTACAAGCGTCGTTTACCACATTACTATTTTCACGTTCTGTTATGTTACGAGTCGGGATCTATATTCGATCGCCAAACCCTACGTAATTTTATTATTCATGAAAACGAGTGTACATGTCACATTGGCTTACACCCTTATTGTGTCACCTCATTGTAATGCAGATTCAATTAGATCGATTTAGCTTCGTTTCCGCTGCCAGCGATCGGGCCTGTCTCGCACACCAGGTCGGGAGATGACGACCTTCATTATTTGAGCTTAACCACCCCCCAAATGGCGCGGCGAGAGGTGTGCTGCGGCGAGTTTAGTGCCATGTCAAACTTGACAGCAATTGATTGCATTCTGTTCATTCTACGTGCTCTTCATTAGATCCTAGCTGTGAATTAAAGCGTGCTTGCATTCCATTTTTCTGTTGGCTCAATCGAGTGGATAAATTAGGGAGTAGGTGCTTGCCCTGTGGATGTATCGCTTAGGAAAATTCGCCTGGTACAACAATTCTTGCGATGCTCTGTACACCGTAAACTGCGATGTATGTACGTATTCTGTAGTTTCCGCATAGCTGTTATTAATGACAAAATGAATGAAACTAAAGTAAAATCAAGCATCATACTTTGAATGTTTGTAAAAATAATGAGATCAGCGAGAACGATCTATAATTAACATCTAATTCATCCTTAGCATTAGTTTCTATAGAATTGACTAAGGAACATTTTGTTTGATATTTGCGATTTCTGATGAGCATTTTCTGATTAATCGGTGAAAGGTAGCCTCGACCATTCTGTTTCGGTAGTTTCAACTTGTAGCACATTAAGTAATGAACAGCTTATCCAAAAATTCCATGTTCAGCAATGTTCGATAGTAGATCGCGGTTTTTGATTAGAGAGTATAAACATGAAGTTCCATGGCTCATTGCTCTTCTAGCATATTTATGGAAATTTAGCGCGGTGTCTGCTCCTCCCCGACGAGCCGAGTCGTTACGCTTCCATCTACCCCATGGAGTTTTACGGGTCTGTTGAAGTGCTTTAATGGTTCGTTGGGGGGAACGCTGCACTCGGCGCCAATATTGCGCTGGCGTATGATGCTCACAAGTTCATTACGCTCGTGCGCCTGGCAGCTACACCGCGCCCTGTTGTCAGTTGTGCCACTGACGAGCATCAGGCATCATTACCTGCACGCGTCATGGCAGCTACACCGCGCCTTGTTGTCAGTTGTGCCACTGACGAGCATCAGGCGTCAAGTGAAACTAGAGCGTTTTAATTCGGAAGAAAGATAAGAGCTTAAGGACTGGGCATGAGAAGCATTTACCTCCACGCGTCATGGCAGCCAGACGGGTATGGTGCCCTGTTGTGTCACTAACGAACATCAAGTATCATCATCACCTCCACGCATGACGGCCAGACGGGGCGTGGCCTCGCTGACGAACATCAGGCAGTTATACTTTGCAGAAGCAAGTGGGCGAGCGTGAAATGCATTCGAACGATCAATGTTGTGTTGTAAATGTATTGGTGTTCTTATTTGGGTGTGAAAATCTTCACGGCGCAGTGACGAGATCATGCGCATGCCAACCTGCGCTTCGCGTTCCATCTATTTGNGCAATTCTCCATACAGGAAAAATTTCATGCCAACAAATGCTTCCGTTATGAATTTGAAAATGATAGATTTTGTTTTAAAAATTTGGGTTATCCTATCAGTTTTCCTTCTAATTCAAACTACTATATACGAGTAATGAATACAAAATTTATGAAAACTTAAAAATTTGTATTCGAAATTTTATTGCTTTGGTTGGGTTAGATTGGATGCTCGCGTGTGCTAAATATTGCGGTCAAAGTGTTAATTGAATTAATTTTGACTTATGCTCAATTATATTAAGTATTTTATGCCGATACTGTGATCTAGGTTATAATTAAGTAATTACAGGATTCCGGAGTAATATTTATCTAAAGTAATTCTTTGCTTCTTCCACCGAAAATGAAACGTACGTCAGGCTGTCGATAGTTGGTGTTCGCTTGGGTTTCAACTTTTGGGTAAGAGGTCGCGAGTGAAAAAATGCAAGGAATATATTCATTGCGTTTCCTACTATAAAAAAATGCCTAACATTATGAAGCAAAATTTCGTGCCGTTTTGATTTCTTCGGTAACCTTATCGTGATGACGGAAGAAGGCGGTACGTGCAAAGCTCGGTTCTGACACTGAATTTTTCTGATGAAAATTACAATGCCTTTGCGCTATGGTTTTATATATCAATATACACGGAAATTTCGAATATGGAAAAATTATGTACTAAGGATGTTAACATCTTCTAGGAGTTATTTTATTCAGATTATTTGAAGACATAAGTCAAGCCTCTAATTTCTGTGGCCAGAGGTCAATATTGAGATCGGTTTTCAGTGAACACTATCGAGTAAACTACTCGTGTATTGTAGGTTGTAGCTATATGCTAGACATTCATTAGGTTCAATTCTTTAGAGCCAAGTTCAAGATTTTTGCGGGTCTGTTGGTGCACGAGAAAAAAGTATATATTTCGTGAAGCGCGTTAGCTCGGTAGAATGTGCAAATTGTTTTGGAAGACTGCACGCATCACTCTATATTTTGAGCGTATTTCTAGACGGTATGTAAACCATATGTTTTTCCTCAATGTGCGTTGGAAAAAAAGTTTAATTCTTATTGCACAGCGTCTGAAAAATGCAGAACATTATCCATCTTCGTTATTTTCTTGGTGCATCTTCTCTATGTGACTAAATTTGTTATTTACTGTAAGTAGTCATTAATGTCTTCTGAGAGTAGAACGTGCGAAAATAGAAATTTGTTTCAAACTTGAATGCTTAAACATGTAAATGGAAGTTTGACATATGTGAAATGGTTTTCTCTGCACGAGGCGTTAAACTTACTGTAGAAGCAACAGTTTATGTTTCCCATACTACTGCTACTACTAAACTTGCATTGAATTTGTTTCTAATGGAAACCTGGATGAAGTAAAAAGTTTTTATGAAAAGCGTGGGAAAAAAGTTTGGGTTGTTAAATGGATATTTATTTTATTGGAATGTATTACCTTGCATAGTGTGTTCTAAAAATTCGCACCACTTCCTAATGGTTTGGCACCATTCCGTGACTAAATTTACCTAAAAAATTGTTACTAGTGACGAAAACTCGACTTAAGGTAACTGTGACGTTTGATAAGGAAGACCAAAGGTAATACATTTGTTCGATCCGGCAAGTTAGACGGAAATGTCTAATTCTGTTTTGTGTTGGCGATTCATTTTGAACCGACGCCCTAGTACACAGTATACCATGTAGAGATATATCAATACACGCATTTGTTTTGTGTCTCATTAGGGATGGATGAGGAGGCCGTGTACGTTGGCAGCCACTGCCCGGTAGCTGGAGGGGCGACGCGGCTGTGGCGGTTGTCCCTGCTCAAACCCTGATAAGCGTCCGTGTTTGCCCACGTCGTTAGACTTGATGATGCTTTCTCTCTCTCCAGGCCTGCCCATCATCCCGTGCTTTATCTTCTTCATCTGCTGCGCGATTGCCCACAATGACGACTATGATGCCGTTATTGACTAATTGCTCCAAGTGCATGTGCCTCGAAATGCGATTGCGCGCATAATATTGAGGAATCGATTCTTTGATACCTTATAATAAACGCTTACACTCTTTAAAAACTATTACGATGCCGCATTTTTCCTTAGAACGCGTGTAATATCTATGAATTCTTATCAAACTGAAAAAAGTAATGAAAATATTAAAGTATTGGTGAAATTATTAGCATGTTTTTAAGACAAACTAACAGGTACGAGGTTCCAAAAAATGTACTAAAATGCTCCGGATGGACTGCAATTTTGTTGAAGTTGAACCAATATCAGCTGAGTGCCATGGGGCATTGGCCAAAAAAGTACCACATTTGTTCTGTCTGCAGTAATGCTATTCGTGTAATTGTAAAAATATCGCTCACTTATTTTAAATTGAAGCATCGTTTGGCCGCTATCTCTTGAGTTTTACTATCTGTTACTGGTTCTGCATCGCACTTCAGCTGTCCTCAGCTTCCGCTGCCCCAGTCCTTGCGGCGGCGGCGGCGGCTGCTGCTGCTGCCGCTGCCGCTGCCGCTGCCGACACCGAGACTAACTCGGCCTATCCTCTTTAAACGTTGTTCAGATCGCTTGCCCCCGAACACATTCTAATGAGACGCTGTCCAAGTTAACTCATCTCCTGGATTTTATTCCTCCGATTGATTGCCGCCCAACTTTTTGTGTTCACTCTGCGTAATGATCCGTTCTTGAAATATTTTTCTGACTGTTCTTGCGAACTGTGTTAGCGTGACGGTACTAGTTTGAGTTTAAATCACTCCGAATGTTCTTGAAGTCTTGGGATAGGTTGGACTTTTTATAGTTCATTGATATCGGGGGTTATTTTTTTAGACATTTTTGTTTTTATAGGCTCGCGCTAAATTTTTCCTTTTCAAAGTGGTCTTAAACATTGAATTTCATGACTTCATTTGGCAAATGTAACTGTGCCCGTCTTGAATATATGTTTATCTACGCTAAAAACAGCCGTGCAGCAAATAAACAGTAGATTTGCAGATATCTTTATTTATTTATAGCGTTGTTCTTAATTCTGAAACTATTTTATCCATTCATTGGGAATTATTGATTTTATTTTATGAAGTATTTTTATTTTTCACTTGTCTCGTCCCTGATTATGCAGCTATTGACTGTCTTCAGGATTGTGTATTCGGTCCGCGCTGGCATTGCTCTGACCCACGCCCGTGCTGGCATTGCTCTGACCCACGCCCGCGCTGGTATTGCGGGCACAGTATTCATTTCATAATGGTGTGTTGGAGAACACGATTGTAAAAATATTGGAATTGTCCGAGCGATTTCCAGGTCCATGATGCAGTTTCGCTCCTCAAGTGCTAATTCTAAAAGGGGCTAAAAAACTTTGCTCTCATTTGCTTTCAGCCGGAAAAAAATAATTTTGAAATCATTTTTCATGTAGATTTATGGATCTTCTTTGTGCGTCGACGTGTCTTCTCGGGAAGAAATTTTTGAAGAATATTTGGGAGGTCTTTTAAAACCTAATAAGCCACGAGCCGAAGTGCTTCATTAACACTTCAAACTTGCCATAAGAGGCTTACAAAGTTGAAGGCCAGCTTTGGAGGAGTCAGGAGTTTTGCGGCCAGGCCCAATATCTGGCACCCGAGCCACGGCGCCCTCACGATTACCGCCCATGTCATTTTGG